>SJYX01014717.1:176605-205874 GCA_006410675.1 Oreotragus oreotragus | reverse complement strand
AAAAGCCTCTTGATGAAAATGAAAGAGGAGAGTGAAAAAGTTGCCTTAAAGCTCAACATTCAGAAAACCAAGATCATGGCATCCGGTCTCATCACTTCATGGCAAATAGATGGGGAAATAGTGAAAACAGTGGCTGACTTTATTTTGGGGGGCTCCAAAATCACTGCAGATGGTGATTGCAGCCATGAAATTAAAAGACACTTACTCCTTGGAAGGAAAGTTATGACCAACCTAGACAGCATATTAAAAAGCAAAGAAATTACTTTGCCAACAAAGGTCCATCTAGTCAAGGCTATGGTTTTTCCTGTGGTCATGTATGGATGTGAGAGTTGGACTATAAAGAAAGCTGAACACTGAAGAATTGATGCTTCTGAGCTGTGGTGTTGAAGACTCTTGAGAGTCCCTTGGACTGCAAGGAGATCCAACCAGTCTATCCTAAAGGAGATCAGTCCTGGGTGTTCATTGGAAGGACTGATGCTGAAGCTGAAACTCCCATACTTTGGCCACCTGATGTGAAGAACTGACTCATTTGTAAAGATCCTGATGCTGGGAAAGATTGGGGGCAGGAGGAGAAGAGGATGACCGAGAATGAGATGGCTGGATGGCATCACTGACTCAATGGACATGAGTTTGGGTAAACTCCAGGAGTTGACAATGGACAGGGAGGCCTGGGGTGCTGCGGTTCATGGGGTCACAAAGAGTCGGTCACGACTGAGCGACTGAACTGAACTGAATTATGTTACTTCATTTTATTATTATCTATATTTCTGAGGTCACTCATATCTGTTGTATCTGTATGGTAGAAATACTACATAATGGCATGTTACTACACATACCTTCCCAACTCTGCTTAGTGAGGTCATAGTAGTAGCTTGATATTGATCATAGTGGGAGTATCTTACCACATAAATCACAAAATACTCATGGTGGGAGTGTTTTACCACATAAATCAGCAAATGCCATAATCTCATGTTTGATTTACTGGCTTGATGACTGTCTAGACTTGTTTAGAGTCGGGGAAAATAATGGAGAAAAACTTTTATAATTTAGATAAATTGTAAAAGTGTGTTATATTTGTACCATTATGTTGTGAATAGACAAAAATGAGGGTATATTTTTCCATTATTCAAAGAATATTATTCATTTTAGCAAAGAGGTTGTTCACGTCATTGGTAAATCAGTGATGTTCTGACATACGTCTTTACTGTTTCATTTTTTTCTTACTTGTTAGGGTAAAAGAAAACTCAACTACCATTCATATTAAAAGTATGTTCCTTTGTCAGTTGCAACCATTTTTGCTATAGTTTAAGAATTCAGCAAAAATCAGCAAAACATTATATGAGAATCAATCGCTTCATGGAATTTACACAATAGAGTTTTTTTTGTATATTGTGGGCTACGTATCCTTTGTGCTTAATCACTCAGTGGTGTCTGAGACCACATGGACTGTAGCCCACCAGGCTCCACTGTCCATGGGGTTTTCCAGGCCAGAATACTGGAGTGGGTTACGGTGTCCTCCTCCAGGGGGTCTTCCCAATCCAGGGATCAAACTCAGGCCTCCTCCGCTGCAGGCAGATTCTTTACGTCTGAGCCACTGGTGAAGCCCCATGTATCCTTCATATAATTTTGGATTTAAATAAAATTTATAATAAATGTATATATATAAATACATGCATTTCTGAGAGCCATTTATTAAACATTCACTAGCACATTATTGGTTACATAACTATTTTAAAGTTTATAAACCATATTTACATAATATGATAACATAAAGTTCACCAAAGAGCTAGATATGTTTTCCTTCTTGGAAAAATGTCTTTCCTGAAGCTTATTTCTTCTTGTAGAATTTTTATTATAATAATTCTCCATTTTTCTTTCTGAAAGCTCTATCAGTAATGCTATGGAGTCTTTTACAGGTATGGGGGGAAGTAACTCCCTCTTACAGCCCTCTGGCACTTGATTGCAATTTGATTATTTTCTAGGCTTATGGGACAAGAGTTATCCTGGGACATTACTGACTCTTTTTCCCTAGGATATTGCAATGTAAATTTATATCCCTTGATATGGGTCTTTTGGATTTATTTTATAAGGNGGGAGGAGAAGGGGATGACAGAGGATGAGATGGTTGGATGGCATCACTGATTCAATAGACATGAGTTTGAGTAAGCTCCTGTCTCTTATACACATCTAGATGTGTATAAGAGACAGGGATATTGCAATGTAAATTTATATCCCTTGATATGGGTCTTTTGGATTTATTTTATAAGGTATTCAATATTGTCTTTAGATCCAGAAACCTGTTTACTTCAGCTCTTATCTTACATATTTGATATATTCCCCTCATTTGCTCTGTTATCTCTTCCTAGAACACGGATTAGTTTATTGCTCCTTTAAGTCTCTTCTTCTCTACTTTCCATATCTTTGACTTTTTTGCTATATTGTCTGAGAGATATTCTTCTGCTGATATTTTTTCAGCCATTAAATTTTTGCTTTTCAAAAGACTTTCACTGTTCTCTTCTATCTTTTTATTTTATCCTTTTCTTGTTTTATGAAAGTAGTATCTTTCTTATCTCTATAAGGCATTAGTTTTTTACTCTTTTGAGGTTTTCTGCAGTGTTGCAGTTTTCTCTAAAAGTCACTCAGTCTTTTCAGCTCTTGCCACCCCATGGACTATACAGTTCATGGAATTCTCCAGGCCAGAATACTGAAGTGGGTAGCCTTTCCNTGCACTGTTGCAGTTTTCTCTAAAAGTCACTCAGTCTTTTCAGCTCTTGCCACCCCATGGACTATACAGTTCATGGAATTCTCCAGGCCAGAATACTGAAGTGGGTAGCCTTTCCCTTCTCCAGGGGATTGTCCCAACCCAGGAATTGAACCTGGGTCTCCTGCATTGCAGGCAGCTGTTTTCTCTGACTTTATGTTATTCATTTATCTCTGTCTCTTCTTTCACAAATTAAACTTGTACATTTTTTGCTATTCCTTGGTTGCTGTTCATATTGACATGAGGCACAAATACATTTAAAATGGTTGGGAGTTCTATGTATGTTAACAGTGTTTTAATCAATGGATTTCGCTTTGCCATAACTACGTACGAGAAGATGTCCAAGAGAATACTCTGGGGGAAATTCCAAGATCAGCATGTGGAAGTCAATGACAGTTGAATTTCTTCAAAGAAACTTCCTACAGGGGAAAAGCACCTTTGGTCAGTGCTGTGCAATCAATGTCTTTTAGGCCCTCCATTACACCTCTACTCCCCTCTTTATCTGGCATCGCTGAGTCTAAAGCCTTTGTGAAATTCTATGGGGGCAAACCAAATTTCTATGATTCTGTCTTCTGAAAACACTCATTAGTAAAATTTCACCTCTTAGTTATACTGATTATTTCTATTCCATCCACTTTCTGA
Organism: Oreotragus oreotragus; assembly: GCA_006410675.1. Classification (NCBI taxonomy): domain Eukaryota; kingdom Metazoa; phylum Chordata; class Mammalia; order Artiodactyla; family Bovidae; genus Oreotragus; species Oreotragus oreotragus. Next base: position 202,471 of record SJYX01014717.1, on the reverse strand, counting down.
TTCCAGAATTACGTTAAAATCTTCCTGGTTTCCAGCAATGGCAGAAAATGTTGTTCAGGCCATCCTCCTACTGATAATGACTAAAATTACCAGATCAAATATTTGTTCAGTATTATTTAGAGCAACAAAGAAATCACAGGTTATTAAGCAATTTTGAGGCCAAATGGAAAGGAATGCAGACACTCCAGAGATAAACCAGCACAGAAGCAGAATTGCCGGGATGGCATTGACCACCAAAGGGAATAAACTCAAGTCCCAGGGCCCACACACTGTGCAGTTTCTAATAAAGAAGCTCTGCCCAGTAAACTAGGGTTCCAAAGGACTGCAGCTTCAGAAAACACTGAAGTGTTATCATCCGGATGAATCAAGGAACCCAGAGCCTCGCACGTGGCTGAGCCAGTCTCAGACAGAAACAATGCAGACTTCTCTGGGGGTGGCAAATGGGATAAATAAAAAGAGACTCAAACCAATATATTCCATAGAGAAAAAGCAGAACCTCAAAGGTCATAATAAATCTTAAACATCATTAAAGAACCCAGAGATAAGAAGGAGACTAAAATGAGTAGTAGATGGTCAGTTATCTTCACAAAAGCAACAAGGGAAGCCAGAAGATAGTGGAGTCATATCTTTAACCTGCTAAAAGCACATCTCCGCCAATTTGAGGTCTACTAGTAACTGTTCAAGAAGACAGGCATAATAAAGGTACTTTCAGAAAAACAAAAACAGAGATGCTTCACCACAAATAGATCTTCAATTAAAAAAAAAACACCCTCTAAAGGGTGCGGTTTGAGCATAAGGAAAATACTCCTAGATAGAAGGCTAAAGAAGATAAAAGAAATGAAGAGCACAGTAAATGGTAAGTATGTAGATAAAGCTAAATAAACATTTTCTCTATGATACAATAACAGCAGTATCCTGTGGGTTAATTAGTTTTTGACGACAGTACCATGTAACACAGAAGCGAGGTATGTGAGGTGAAGGCAGCCCAAGGACCTTGTATTGTCCAAAAAAAGGATAAAGATATTGGTTAACTTTAGACTCTGATGAATTAAAGATTCATGTTGTAAATTCTAAGGAAACCACAAAAGAAACAGAGTGTAGGATTTCCAAATGCAATTAAGGTAGAAATCAATAACAGAAGTAACTAGAAAATCTGTTTAAAAGTTAAGAAATAAACTTCTGAATTTTGCATTTGTCAAAGAAGAAATCATTCTAGAAACTAGAACTACAATATAGTGCAACATCAAACCCTTTGCTCTTGGAAGGGTTGCCTGTTTACCCACAGAAGGGTAGATCCCTATATCAAATTAATAATGTAGGAATTCTCCCACTAGATAATGGCCTCTATCTCACTCTCTTTGACATTGCAGGTACAAGAATTTTTATTGCTTACTTTCATTTTAGAGAAGTCTCTAGAGGAAAAGGGGATGAACACATGTTTCAGTCAGCCACGTGTAGCCAAAATTTCACTACATTGTTTAAACAGGTATAACACAATACGATGTACTATTTCTCCCTCTTTTTCTCTAAGCTTTAAAATTTTTCCCATTTAAATATCAGTTCTGCTGCTGCTGCTGCTGCTGCTGCTGCTGCTGTTGCTGCTGCTAAGTCGCTTCAGTCGTGTCCAACTCTGTGTGACCCCATGGACGGCAGCCCACCAGGCTCCCCCATCCCTGGGATTCTCCAGGCAAGAACACTGGAGTGGGTTGCATTTCCTTCTCCAATGCATGAAAGTGAAAAGTCAAAGTGAAGTCACTCAGTTGTGTCCTACTCTTAGAGACCCCATGGACTGCAGCCTACCAGGCTCCCCTGTCCATGGGATTTTCCAGGCAAGAGTACTGGAGTGAGGTGCCATTGCCTTCTCCAAAACATCACTTCTAGCTACATTTTTATTTTCAAGTACAGGACAGGTTCATTCACAAGCTGTATATATTTCTGAGAATTTTCACTATTTTAAAAGAACCTTATAAGGATAAAATTCCACTTATTTTCATTAAAAGAATATATTTATACTTAAAACATTTTTATAAGCACCCTTAATGCACTTTCAAAAAAAACTTCTTCCTATTAACTCAGGTAATGAAAACCAGCAGGAGGAGAAGGGCATGACCGAGGATGAGATGGCTGGATGGCATCACCGACTCGATGGACATGAGTTTGAGTGATCTCCGGGAGTTGGTGATGGACAGGGAGGCCTGGCGTGCTGCAGTTCGTGGGGGTCACAAAGAGTCGGACATGACTGAGTGACTGAACTGAACTGAATGGAAACCAGCGGGTGTCCACCTCCTGATTTTTTTTCTCTTATCCAGTTGAAGTGAAGCAACGTTTATCATGGATTAGAGAAGGCGATGGCACCCCACTCCAGTACTCTTGCCTGGAAAATCCCATGGACGGAGGAGCCTGGTAGGCTACAGTCCATGGGGTCACTAAGAGTCGGACACGACTGACCGACTTCACTTTCCCTTTTCACTTCCATGTGTTGGAGAAGGAAATGGCAACCCACTCCAGTGTTCTTGTCTGGAGAATCCCAGGGACGGCAGGTGGGCTGCCATCTATGGGATCGCACAGAGTCGGACACAACTGAAGCGACTTAGCAGCAGCAACAGAGAAGAGATACACAGAAAATGGTCACAAAATTCTCAGATTTTTAACATTGTATGTATTTGTGTGTGTGTGTGTGTGTGTGTGTGTGTGTGTGTGTGTTGACTGAAGAGTATATTTTGCTTTTCCGAAAATGTATGAGTTAATCTGCATACCAAATAAAGACTAGTCTGGTCCATTAACAGAGTCTGGCTTAAATACTTTTCAAATGGAAAATTATTATCCACAATGAGAAAATAACATTTTGTTCATATCTTTAAAAATATTTCAGAGAAAAGTTTAATTCCCAGAAGCAGACAACCTGCTAAACAATCATTTGTAGGAGTTTGCTCACCTTGCATATTAATAATAGCACTCTATTTTCAGCAACTCAGTTCACTAAATTTTTATTTACTTGAAAAAAAATCTGTACTACACTGCCCTGGTGGTCCAGTGGGCAACTAAGCCAGTGCACCACAGCTACTGACCCAGGTTTGAGAGCTTGAGGCCACAACTACTGAGTCCAAACTAGCTGAAGCTAGTGAGGCCCATTCACCCTAGATCCTGTGCTCTGCAACAAGGAAAAGCACTGCAATTAGAAGCCCATGCACTGCAACTAGAGAGTAGCCCCAGCTCACCGCAACACTAGAAAGTCTGTGTAGCAACAAAGACCCAGTAAAACCAAAAATAAATTAAAAATCTGCTTTAAAAATCTTTATTACTAAAACAGTTTGTGGTAATAAACAACAACTGTTAAGAGAAAGCATGCTATACTGCAAACTTCCTCACTTTGAAAGAATGTAGTAGAAGATTAGAATCAGACTAACTGTTCATAGTGAAGAAACATGAGGTCAGATTCTGCATCAACAAATTTCAAGCTAGCAGTATGTCTTGCAGGCTTCCCTGGCAGCTCAGTTGGTAAACAATCCACCTGCAATGCTGGAGACCCTGGGTTGATTCCTCGGTTGGGAAGATCCACTGGAAAAGGGATAGGCTATCTACTCCAGCATTCTTGGGCTTCCCTCGTGGTTCAGCTGGTGAAAAATCCACCTGCAGTGTGCAAGACTTGGGTTCAGTCCCTGGGTTGGTGGGTTGGGAAGATCCCTTGGAGAAGGGAACGGCTATCCACTCCAGTACTCTGGCCTGGAAAATTCCAAGAGTCGCAAAGAGCTGGACACAACTGAGCAACTTTCACTTTCAGTATGTCTTGCTGTTCTTATCGCTACCTCTATCTTAGATACTCAAATCAGCCTTTTTATATTTTGGTTGCTTTTTTTTTTTTTTTTCAGTTAAACACATGGATTTGGTCTGCTAATAAAGTATACTGATTAACTATTTTGTTTTTAGAAAGATATGGAATATCTTTTATGATATTTCTATCTAGAATACCATAAAAAAGAAATGAAAAAAACTTTCAAATGATCTCTCAAAGCTAACAGGGCATGCACTTTTAATTATACACTGAAATGTGTAACAGGTTTGATTTTTCAAAAGTAGTACTATATCTGTTTGGGTTCAATCCCTGAGTTGGGAAGATTCCCTGGAGAAGGGAATGGCAACCCACTCCAGTATTCTGCTCTGGAGAATTCCATGGACAGTCCATGGGGTCGCAAAGAGTAGGACACAACTAAGTGACTTTCACTCACTATGTCTCTTTAGATGCCAACCCTACAATTTCTCTTTGTATAAATTATGCTACCTATCTACCAATAACTCAGGGAATCTCACTCCATAAATTAAGAGACATTGGTACTTATTTTAATCATCTGTGGGATCTAGTGGCTCTCTGTTAATGTACCTGTTCACTGCAATCAAAGATAGAAAGGTAAGAGAGTCCAGGTGAAAGTGTAAAGGGAAGCTGGGCAGAATCTAATTATCAAGGCTGAAATAATTCCAGGACTCCACCTACCATAAGGAGTGTATCCTGGGATCTTTAATGATCAAAGTGGTCAGGATTTCAGTCTTACAGCCCATCCAATTAATTGCCAAGCACATCTTCTGCTATACCATTAGGTGACAGGGTGGGAGAATCCACTCTGCTAATTAAGAACTTAGGGCCTCCTGTTAGTTTCCCAGATGACTTTTCAGGGTATGTGTACATGCCATGTAAACATACACTCGGTAAGAGATACTTTTATCATAGACAGTGAACAGGAGAGACATCAGACATCTCTTCTCCATCCTATTAGGACTGTGTAATCTCTATAGCACAAGTCAGACAAGATTGAAGATGCTGGACTCTTCGGCAGTTCCCAGGAGCCAACCCTATCTCTTCATTATGATCAAGTGTAGAATGTACAAATTGCTTTCATAGTTCTACATGCCCTCTGGAGGTATGTACCCTCATTCTTTATAGCAGGTCTCATTTCAGGACATTAATATACTCTTAAAGTGAAAGTGGAGGGTAAAAATTCTCTTATTCTTACATTAAAATGTAACTCTTTCTCAAATTTCCTCTCTTTGAAGGAAGCATAAAGATGCCTACCATCGCAAAAAAGTGAAGTCAGGAATATTTTTCTCAGGTTGAAATTAGGAAAGCCTCTTCAAATAGCCCAGTGGTTCCAGACATCACTCCATTGACCAGTTGCATCTCTGAGTCACTTTTGAAATTTACTAAAAATAGAGATTTAAAAGTCCCACTCCAGAGTCACTGAATCAGACTGACCAACCACGGAAGCCAGGTACTTGAGTTTTCAACCAGCTGGTGAGATCAATCTACTTTTTGAAAATCATTGGACTCTGACTTTCTTTGGAGGCAAAATAACAAAGGTCATTGTGTGATTTTCTTTGGAGGCAAAATAACAAAGTCCACTGAGTGAAAGAAGAGAGTGAAAAGTTGGCTTAAAACTCAACATTCAGAAAACTAAGATCATGGCATCCGGTCCCATCACTTCACGGCAAATAGATGGGGAAACAATGGAAACCGACTTGTTTTTTTCTTGGCTCCAAAATCACTGCAGATTGTGACTGTATCCATGAAATTTAAAAGACGTTTGCTCCTTGGAAGGAAAGCTACTGCTACTGCTAAGTCACTTCAGTCATGTCCGACACTGTGCGACTCCATAGACGGTAGCCCACCAGGCTCCCCCATCCCTGGGATTCTCCAGGCAAGAACACTGGAGTGGGTTGCCATTTCCTTCTCCAATGCATGAAAGTGAAAAGTGAAAGTGAAATCACTCAGTCCACCTCTTTGCAACCCCATGGACTGCAGCCTACCAGGCTCCTCTGCCCATGGGATTTCCCAGGCAAGAATACTGGAGTGGGGTGCCATTGCCTTCTCCAGAAGAAAAGTTATGACCAACCTAAACAGAATATTAAAAAGCAGAGACATTACATGGCCATCAAAGGTCCATCTAGTCAAAGCTATGGTTTTTCCAGTAGTCATGTATGGATGTAAGAGTTGGACCATAAAGAAAGCTGAGCACCAAAGAACTGATGCTGTTGAACTGTGGTGTTGGAGAAGACTCTTGAGAATCCCTTGGACTGCAAGGAGATCCAACCAGTCCATCCTAAAGGAAATCAGTCCTGAATATTCATTGGAAGGACTGATATTGAAGCTGAAGCTCCAACACTTTGGCTACCTGATGTGAAGAATTGACTCATTGGAAAAGATCCTGATGCTGGGAAAGATTGAAGGTGGGAGGAGAAGGGGATGACAGAGGATGAGATGGTTGGATGGCATCACTGATTCAATAGACATGAGTTTGAGTAAGCTCTGAGAGTTGGTGATGGACATGGAAGCCTGATGTGCTGCAGTCCATGGGGTGTCAAAGTTAGACACGACTGAGCGACTGAACTGACTGTGAATTTGCAAAGAAAACCTTCTTTATCCATCACACACAGTACTCACAACATCTTTCTCCCTTTTCTGTGCTTATTTTCTTTCTTTCAAACCCCTTGTATTGCTTATATTTTAGATCTCATCATTTCAGTTATCAAGCTTAATTTCTTTTTTCTCAGGAAGCATTGTATAAAATTACTTTGGGATCTTATTAAAGTTGATGCTAATTAACCCAACCATATTTATTTTCACACTCAGATAATATGAGTAATCCATGAGAGACACTGAACTTTAGACACGAGGGAAGTTAAAATGCCTATGACGCAAATAAAGGCACTAGAAAAAGATTATTGGACAATTTAAAACTAATGGAATACTACTTTTTCCTGTTACTGTAGCTGATGTTCCAACATAATCGTTTGTTTTTAATTAGTGGGAAAGGAGATGTTTGAAGACATTGCAGAAAACTGGTACCATGGCAGCCAGAGTGGAACAAAGATAGCAAAAACTTCCTAATGCAATTGAAATTTTACTCATCTGTAAAATGAGATGGTTTGTAGTGCCTGATCTCTTAACTCCCTTCTCACTCTAAACTGTCAGCAATCCATGAATGTTCATAATCCTTGAATGACATCCTTAGAAATTTAACAAGAAAATGAACATGTAAAATTATCAATTTTACATTGATACTGTTACTCTTAGACCTGGAAGAAAGAGGTGGCTTTACTAGAGGAACCCAGGAAATATTTTTAGGCCAAACAGAGTGGCCTACAGTCCAGGTTTACTCAGTACTGAGAGATTAACAACAACACAGGATTTTAATGCTAAAACATGGAGAGTCATAGTCAAACCACAATGGTTGGTCATTCTAGAGCCAAAGATTGAGCTCATGAGATATAAATAAAAAACGTTTACCTTGTAAATATAATTAAGCTTTTGACACATTGAGAGGTGAAAATGGAGCTCCCCAGATTTTAGACAGGTGGCTGGGATATGACAAGTGATTTTTAATCATCTGAGGTGTCCCAAACATGACTGAAATAAAAATAGCATTTGAGCATAAAAGGCCCCAAGGTATGATCTGAATAAAAACCAACAGAGCACTTGGGAAGGAATGTGGTTAACACCTTGATCAGAGAGGGGTGTGGGGATTGTATTGAACACAGTACTGATTTATACATGGCACTTCAAATTGGGGAGGCCATCAGGAAGTGAATTATTTAGTAGGAATCTAGTGCCTCCCAGTTACAAAAGCCTACAAATGAAACAGCAATTGACTTCTCACGGGGGTATGTGCTTAGCAATTGTACCTATTCACCTGACTTCCTGGCCTATATTAGGAGAAGGCAGTGGCACCCCACTCCAGTACTCTTGCCTGGAAAATCCCATGGACGGAGGAGCCTGGTGGGCTGCAGTCCATGGGGTCGCTGGGAGTCAGACATGACTTAGCGACTTCACTTTCACTTTTCACTTTAATGCACTGGAGAAGGAAATGGCAACCCACTCCAGTGTTCTTGCCTGGAGAGTCCCAGAGATGGGGGAGCCTGGTGGGCTGCCGTCTCTGGGGTCACACAGAGCCGGACTTAGCAGCAGCAGCAGCAGCTAGCCTGTATTTCTGACCCTCAGATATACAGGGTCATAGATTTAGGCAAGCTCCATGTATTTAGGCAAGAATAAGGATTCATCCAGAGAACTTATAAAGAGATGGATTCTTAACATTAAGGAATTATTTCATTTTGCCCTAGAGTTGATACAAAAACTCCATGAGGTTAAAAATTTGTTTGGGGAGAAAGGATCCTGGGAATATGATGGAAGAGGAAGTGCCAGGAATCTGCCTTCTCACAGACAACAGTCACACTAGCAGAATCTGTCTGATTTAACTATTTTGGAACTCCAGAGTCTACTGAAGGCTTGCAACTTTCAGGAGAAGACTTGGGCAATAAATTGCAGTCCTACTGATATTAGTCAATTTCAGCTCTTACCACAGGAAATGAAAGACAAAAGAACTATAAAGTATATACAGAAAACAACAGAATGATGGTAGTCCTTCCTTATGTAAATGGATTAAATTCTCCCATCAAAAGACAGAGATTGACAGTATGGGAAAAAATACCATGACCCAACTTCATGCTTTCTACAAGAGACTCACTTTGTATTTAAAGACAGTAACAGATGGTAAGTGAAAGGATGGAAAAAGATATTCCATGCAACTAGTAACCAAAAGAGAGCAGAATATAGCTATACTAGTTTATATCAGACAAAATAGACTTTATATCAAAATAATTTTTTAATGGGTATAGACTTTCAGTTTTGCCAGATGAAGAGAGTTCTGAAAGTGGATGGTGGTGATGGCTGTACAACAATATGTAGGTACTTAAGGTCCGTCTAGTCAAGGCTCTGGTTTTTCCTGTGGTCATGTATGGATGTGAGAGTTGGACTGTGAAGAAGGCTGAGTGCCAAAGAATTGATGCTTTTGAACTGTGGTGCTGGAGAAGACTCTTGAGAGTCCCTTGGACTGCAAGGAGATCCAACCAGTCCATTCTGAAGGAGATCAACCCTGGGATTTCTTTGGAAGGAATGATNGAGAAGACTCTTGAGAGTCCCTTGGACTGCAAGGAGATCCAACCAGTCCATTCTGAAGGAGATCAACCCTGGGATTTCTTTGGAAGGAATGATGCTAAAGCTGAAACTCCAGTACTTTGGCCACCTCATGCGAAGAGTTGACTCATTGGAAAAGACTCTGATGCTGGGAAGGATTGGGGGCAGGAGGAGAAAGGGACAACCGAGGATGAGATGGCTGGATGGCATCACAGACTCGATGGACGTGAGTCTGAGAGAACTCCGGGAGATGATGATGAACAGGGAGGCCTGGCGTGCTGTGATTCATGGGGTCGCAAAGAGTCGGACACGACTGAGCGACTGAACTGAACTGAATAACAATGTACACTTAAAAATGCTTATGATAACAAATTATATATTATGTGTATTTTACCAGAATAAAAAACAATTTTAAGGGGAAAAAAGAATGCTTGTATTGATATAATCTCCTAATTCAGAAAGGGTCACATGGTAATCATGTTTGCAGAGATACAAGATAACCCCCATTATGATTTATTAAAACACAGTAAAGAAAAGACTTAATAGTAATAGCATGCTTGTCTCCATATCCAATGAGCTCTTTTCAACCCATTTCCTGACTGACTTCTCAGCTACATTTAATACAGCTTATCACTTTCTCTTTCTATGTGATCAAAACATTAGATATCTAAATATAAAAGATTTTTAAATCTAGTTGTGTAATAGTATCCCGAGGAGCTTATTGAAGCCTGAGGCAAAAAGGAAAATTCAATAATTCTGATCTTGTCTTTATTTAAAGTTTGATGTTTTATCATGACTTTTTACATTAACTTGGTTTTTTCCAAACACTGCATTAAAACATTACCTATCATAATCACTGGGATTTTTGGTACCCTCTTAAATTTTGTGTCCTGAGGTAAATCCAGCCTTGAAAGGACTCTTCCTATCACTTCTGTGATAACGCTGTTTACTAGTTTTTCCTCTTGCTTTCTGGCCTCTCCTGTTCAATCTTTTTTTGCAGCTCTTCCACTGTCTGTCACTTCAAGGCCAACGTTCTTCAGGATTCTAAAGTTTTCTTTTTTTTCTCTACACATATTTCTGGGTTATCTCAGTTACTTCTACATTCTTATCAAATTATTTCCCCTTCACTTTACCCTCCAGCCTACTAGGAGCCACACTATATCGATAATTTAATCTTAATCTAACCCCAATCCTCTGCTCTTGTAGATCATTCAATTTCTGCTCCCATGATGCATTTCTGGAGACATACTTCCATTTCCAATGAAGTACTTCCTCTTGCCAAAATTTAAATTTCTGTGCCCATCAAAACCCTCTCCCCACCTCCACCATGCCTACTTCATATCCTAGTATACAGGACAGAAAAGAAAGAAATAGAAACCCTCCAGAACCTTCCATTTTATCCTTCCCTCCACTTCACCCTCCAACTGCTCAGCTCTGCCAAAGTCTCTCCCAGCTTTACAACTTCATTCACACTGTCTTCTCTATCTGGCATATTCCCTTTCAGTCAGTCAGTTCAGTCGCTTACTTGCTAGTAAACTTGTACTTTTCCTTCAAGTCTCATCCTGCATATCCCTTCTAGAGAGACCTCTGCCCTCTAGATTACATTAGGTTCCCCTGCTATGTGCATCTAGAGAGCTCTGTACCTTCTCTTTCTTATTCCTTTCTATGTATTATCGTAACTACTCATCCCATTTCCTTTGTTCCTCACTAGACCATAAACTCCATAAAGGTGAAAGCCATGATCATCTTGTTCATTGTATATACAGCTTTAGCACACTGCTGAAGATTTATCAGCAACTCAGTAAGTAATTTTATAAGGAAAGGAGGGTAGTCAGAGAGAATCACACAGCAGAACCAGCGCAATCAATAAGCAAAAGAGCAAGTCAGCAAAAGGCAGTAGACACAAAGATCCCAGAATCCAGCCACTGTTAGGAAAAAACTAAGTAGAAACTCCTCGCTTTTTTTTCTAATCCTGTACACATCTTTTCTGCTAAAAAGCCAGGACTCTTACCCTAGTGAAAGAAAGTGAAGTCGCTCAATCATGTCTCTTCGATTCTTTGCAATCCCACGGACTGTAGTCTACCAGGCTCCTCTGTCCATGGAATTTTCCAGGCAAGATTACTGGAGTGGGTTGCTATTTCCTTCTCCAGGGGCTCTTCCCAATCCAGGGATCGAACCCTGTCTCCCTTATTGCAGGCAGACGCTTTACTGTCTGAGCCACCAGGAAAGCCCCCTTACCCTAGTACTACCTGTATAATAGGCACAGTGCAATCCATTTCTTGGCTTGGCTGACCTGGGACTTCTGAAATCTTGGCAGACCTCTGCATGGCCATCTGGCCTTTAGAATCCCCCCTGAAACTCACTTCTGCTTTTCTGTGATCAAATGCTCTGTCCATTGGCCTTTTCCAAGATGTAGGGTTTTACTTGCTGTTTGCTGGCTCTTGCATCTCGCTGGAGAGTAGTAGTACAGAATGGCCTCACACAGCAGTAAGGAAGAGATTCAAGCTGGATAGTTCACAAAAGCTCATTGTGAAGCTTAGAACTGCTTCTTAACCTAGTTAGGTTTATAATGTTCTCCCCCAAAAGATTATGTACAGTGTGCTCATATTATATGATGTGTGAAACTGACACATATGATTTTACTGATCAACAATTTGAAACAAGTTCAACTGTATAGAAAACTACTAGATACAAACTGTTACGTAGATCTGAGATTCTTCTGCCAACTTTTCAGATTTAAATAAACATTTTTATAAAACTCAAAAAAAAAAAAGTCCAACTGTATAGATTAAAAAAAAAAATTCAGTTGCTTAACTTTTAGCCTGTTCATTGAAAACTGATAAGAGTATAGCTAAAATAAAAGTCAAAAGAGGCAAGCTAGAAATGTAGAACTTGGCTCTGGGGGGTACTTCACCAAAGACTGTACAGGAGAAGAAAGATACTTTTCTTATTCTGGGAGAATGACAACTGTCACATGAGCTGGACATAAGCACAAGATATCCAGCTTCTTATAACCCCCGGAAAAGTGCTAAATAAATAAACAACAAAAACCACAGAATAAAGAGCTTCATTAACTTCACTGTGTGTGGTTAATATTCCCTATTAACATGTGGAGATTTGTCAGAAGACACTCAGAGCTCCCCCTGACCACATATCCTTATATGAACACTAAGGGCTGAGACTCATACAGCTGATAAACTTCACTAACAAATGAGCATCATCTATAAAAGCACTGCAGCCTTAAATGTTTTAAAGTGGTACATACAGTTGAACGTGAATTCTCCTTGCAAGCACTTTTTTCTATATCACAACAACATGAGCCCTATTTTTAAGGTGATGCCCAAAATAGACACTGCTTAATGTTTGGGAAAAGATGTTATATGTGCTACTCCACTGCAGAGGCTCTTTATAATACATATGAGTACATTGCCAGTCTATTTTTCCTGGGGTCTTTCCTTCTGAACATCAATATTTAAGCCACAGGAATTTTGATGCCAGCAGGAGGAAGCACCACGATAGTCTGACTGCTTCCCAAACAGCAAAGGATAAAGCTTCTTTGCAGCAGAGTCCTGCTTTTTACTACTGTTTGCCTCACTCCTGGTTTTTCTTATAATACCATATCCTCATACTCTTCTTCCAATTAGAAATTCATAAGGGAAATCTGTATACCAAGAGATATACTGAGGAATACATTTTAGATCTTTTCCCCACAGAGGACAGAGCTACCAGCCCTCTGAGATTTTTTTTTAAATTCTAGCTGACATTTTGGTGCCAACAACAACTGCTGGTTAAATCATCTAATCAGCCAGGATGAGGCCTTTTGTTCCCCTGCTTTTGTGACTTCATTTTTTTTTTTGAACATTTAAAGTTGCCAACAATTCCAAATGGTGTCTCATTATTTCTTTCCAATTTGTTTCCACGAGAAGATAAAAACTGTTGTATCTAGAACAAATTATACGAGGATGCATAAATGACCCATCATAAAGTCTTTACAGATATCCTCCTACAATAGTTTGAAAAGGAATTTTTTTTACCAAGTCACAAAAGGGAAAAATGCATCTCCACTCTCCTTATTACCTATATTCATTATCAACAACAATAGCAATGATTTATTGAGTACCCACCAGTATCACAAGAGGAACTCTGGGAGTTTAACTTAGTAAAGCTAGATCTATGCAGTTTATCAATTCAGAACAAGGTCAGACATTTGCTTACAGAAACAAAAAGAGTTTTCTCTTCTTAACCATTTTTGATTTAAATCTTTTTTTTTTTTTTTCTAATCAGCCAGGATGAGGCCTTTTGTTCCCCTGCTTTTGTGACTTCATTTTTTTTTTTGAACATTTAAAGTTGCCAACAATTCCAAATGGTGTCTCATTATTTCTTTCCAATTTGTTTCCACGAGAAGATAAAAACTGTTGTATCTAGAACAAATTATACGAGGATGCATAAATGACCCATCATAAAGTCTTTACAGATATCCTCCTACAATAGTTTGAAAAGGAATTTTTTTTACCAAGTCACAAAAGGGAAAAATGCATCTCCACTCTCCTTATTACCTATATTCATTATCAACAACAATAGCAATGATTTATTGAGTACCCACCAGTATCACAAGAGGAACTCTGGGAGTTTAACTTAGTAAAGCTAGATCTATGCAGTTTATCAATTCAGAACAAGGTCAGACATTTGCTTACAGAAACAAAAAGAGTTTTCTCTTCTTAACCATTTTTGATTTAAATCTTTTTTTTTTTTTTTAAAGTAAAGACAGGGAAGAGGTTAAAATGCAAAGCTGTTTTTTTTTCCTTACATAACTTTCTGACTTACAATAAGTCAAGCATCGGTGCTCAGGTTTATAGCCAGGAGAGGTTATGAAACAGGTGCAGGTATCTGTAAAAAGAAAAATAACAATTACTTGGTAAATCTCAAATGATATAAATTTTTCTTTGAGAGTATGATACCTCATGACACCTAAATCCATATAAGAATCTCTTATTCATTTCTTCTCTTTTTGCCCCTCTTTCAGGTTCTGTTTTTGGCATTCTATTTTTATATTTCTACATTCATTGCTGAGGTAATGTGATGTGCAAATTTCCATTAATTGACAAAATGCTGAAAAAAATCCAAGATTTAGTCCTAGAAAATATATAGAAAATTTACCACAATAAATCTCTATAAGAACTTATATAAGGTTATCTATTCCTAATCTCTTACTAAGATTTAAAACACATAAATACAAATATTTATTTTTAAATGCTTGTCAAAATGAAAAAGTCCCTATAAGAAGATGTACAAAAATAGAACCCTATTAAGATACAGAACAATAGAAATCCATTGGAATTCATTAACCATAGGATTTGATTCTCTTAAAAAAATTTCATACTTAAAATGAATTTTAACATAGAATTTATGACCAGAATTTTCCTTACTTGGCAGACTGCCAGTTTCTGTTTACACACATGATCTCCTATCTTACCCCTTAATGAAAACCTTTATATGGCTTCACTGTGTAGTTCTATATATGGTCTACATATGGTTCTCAAAGATTTAATAGTTATTGTACAAATGTAATAAAATTTGTTCATGTTATTTTAGATGTTATAATAGGCGTTCTCACACTTGGGAAAGTCTTTGCATAATGCATGCAGTTTTGGAAAGTAGGTGCAAAACTAATCTTATGAGCCATAGACATGCAGTATTTCCCAAAGCTCAGAGCTCTTTATTTTCTGTCCCTGTGAAAGAAATTAAATTCCCACACAGTAAAGAAAATATGAGCCCAGACTGACTGTGAAAGGACCATGACCCATGGCTGATTACTTGAGATTTGGGGCCTTAACCAATACACGTACCCTCAGCTCATCCTCAGGGTTAGTGCATCGTTGTTTAAAGTATATCCACAATGAACAGCCTTCCTTGTTTACAAGTGTCTAGCATTATATCCTCCACTGTCTCTGGCTATAATCACTACAGTCACTGTTTTGTCTTAGCAGAGCTTCCTAGGTGGTGCTAGTGATAAAGAACCTGACTGCCAATGCAGGAGACAACAGATGTGGGTTCAATTCCTGGGCTGGGAGGATCCTCAGGAGAAGGAAATGGCAAGCCACTCCAGTATTCTTGCCTGGAGAATCCCATGGACAGAGGAGCTTGGTGGGTATAGTCCATAGGGTCGTGGAGTAGGACATGACTGAAATGACTTAACACACCCAGAGCCACTTGAAATAACCAATCTCTGAGTGACCTCTACAAAGCATTTGAGACTTGGGAAAAAAGAACCACTCTGAAGAGGTTCCCATTCTACCTTTAGCCTCAGCATTTTTCTCAGAAAAGAATAAACCATGTCTTTTTCAATAGCATCTATGTGTATTTAACTGAATGATACCTCAAGGAGCAGTGATACAACACAGGAATTACGAGAATGAAGACAGTCACTAAAATCCCTTAAGCCAAAAATTAAATTAAAGTTGCTCAGTCGTGTCTGACTCTTTGTGACCCCATGGACTATCTAGTCCATGGAGTTCTCCAGGCCAGAATACTAGAGTGGGTAGCCTTTCCTTTCTCCAGGGGATGATCCCAACCAAGGGATCGAACCCAGGTCTCCCATATTGTAGGAGGATTCTTTTACCAGCTGAGCCACCAGGGAAGCCCAAGAATACTGGGGTGAGTAGCCTATCCCTTCTCCAGTGGATCTTCCTGACCCAGGAACTGAACCAGGGTCTCCTGCATTGAAGGCAGATGCAAGCTACAAAGTATTCCCCTTAATCTTGATGGCCTGTCTGGATAGACTGTCCAGATGGCCTGTTAGTGACTGAACAACAACTACAATGATTAGAATTAGGAAGTGATAATGAAATTTTAAGTGGTAGTAAGAAAAAGGTCCATCCAGTCAAAGCGATGGTTTTTCCAGTAGTCACATATGGATGTGAGAGTTGTACTATAAAGAAAGCTGAGCACCAAAGAACTGATGCTTTTGAACTTCAGTGTTGGAGAAGATTCTTGAGAGTCCCTTGCACCCTAAGGAGATCAAACCAGTCAATCCTAAAGGAAATCAGTCCTGGATATTCATTGGAAGGACTGATGCTGAAGCTGAAACTCCAATACTCTGGCCACCTGATGTGAAGAACCAACTCACTGGAAAATACCCTGATGCTGGGAAAGATTGAAGGCAGGAGAAGGGGACAATCGAAGATGAGATGGTTGGATGACATCACTGACTTGATGGACATGAGTTTGAGTAAGCTCTGGGAGTTGGTGATGGACAGGGAAGCCTGGCGTGCTCCAGTCCATGGGGTCACAGAGTTGGACATGACTGAGTGACTGAACTGAAGACAAAATGTGGAAGAGTGGGAAAGAAAGGAGCTTTTTTTTTTTCAAAGTAGCTTATTATCCTATCAACTAAGAAATGGATATATCCAGTTCTGGTATATTCTCAAATGTAATCTATGATAGTTAAAACAAATTAATTATATCTAACATAGCAACATGGGGGAAAAATCTGAAAAACTTAAGCTTGAATGAAGAAATCAAGTTGGAATGTGTTATGTACTGAATAATATCATACATTGAATTTTTAAACCCATAATATAACATTTTGTATTGATATGGACACATACATGTAAATGAAATGCATAAAACTTTAATGGGAAGCAGAAAAAATCTACCTTGGGAATAGTTATGTCTGGGCAACTTAGGGAATTGTGGGCTAGGGAGTAAGTGGAAGACTTCATACCTGCTTTGCTTCATTTATTTCAAAATGTTTGAAACAAAGATGACAAAATGTAGATATTTGTTAAGTGTTAAGAGATGGTGAAGGCAATGACAACCCACTCCAGTACTCTTGCCTGGAAAATCCCATGGACGGAGGTGCCTGGTAGGCTGCAGTCCATGGGGTCGCTAAGAGTCAGACACGACTGAGCGGCTTCACTTTGACTTTTCTCTTTCATGCATTGGAGAAGAAAATGGCAACCCACTCCAGTGTTCTTGCCTGGAGAATCCCAGGGATGGGGGAGCCTGGTGGGCTATCTCTGGGATCGCACAGAGTCAAACACGACTGAAGCGACTTAGCAGTAGCAGCAGCAAGAGATGGTTACATGGTATCTGTTATATTCATTTCTATAAATTCCTGAATATTTGAAAGTTTTTTATTTCAATGTAATTTTCTGAATGTTTGAAATAGTTTACCATTTCAACTGCACAACTGACATGGGAAAAGTTGTGAGAAATAGACAATTACATATTGTGAGGTAGGGAAAGTACTGATAGACAATGTATTCTCTTTTCTAAGGAAAGAGAAATAAGGCCATGGGAAAGAAATTGACCAGACATTGGTAAATACAAGGAACATGGAGCAGTTTGGTGGCTATTCTGAGCAGACAGTTTGGGGAGGGGGAAGATGTCAAAGTCATGGTTAGATAGAGCATGGGAGGAGAGAGAGGGCTGAGAGAATACAGTGTCATATTGCAGGGGGAACCATATGTAAATTAAATGTTTGAAACCTGAACGATAACTGAATGCAGATGTTGGGCCGGAGCCAAGACTCAGACACATTCCAGTTAGGGAGAATAAGAGGACATCTACCACCCTTATTCCCTCCTTCAGACACAAAATTTATTGAAATAAACTCAATTACTTGAGACTGTGGATCCTCCTGGGCAAATAATTAAATCCTGACCCCAGTTACGTTTCACACATATACAGCTGTGTCTGTTTAACTGAGGGAAACTCAAGTAAAACCAAAAATAACAAGAGACAACAGAATATTTACCAAAGGGAGCTAAGTGCCTGGTGCAGTAAATTTAGCAAAGGACCCAAGTAGAGGGCAGAGAATTTAGCAGCTCACAGCAGAACCCAAGAGCACCCAGGTGTTCTAGCAACATGTTGGAGCCCTGTACATATGAATTAACATCTGGCTCACAACTTTAGGGCACAAGCCTCTGCACCATTCCCCAAACTGAAGAAAAAAAAACAGGTTTTCATTCTCCAAAACAAAATTGGTGAAGCTATTAGCAAGGATCCCAAATGAGAAGGAGTTGGCAGCCGCAAAGTCCCAACTTACCAGGCTCAATGGCAGCTGCAACATCAGAGTTCCAACCAGATTAGTTCCAGGTGGAAGTTCTGGCTGCCGCAGGAGCAATGCCATTCAAGTCAGGGGACAGCACTGTTTATCTAACTCACCGTGCTTTAAGGCTAACCAAGCCTATTCTAGAACCCTTTGTCTTCACTGTTCACATACAGCAAGGAAGCATTCTTTCTCTCACTTTGCAAATGTTCCACTGGCTGCGGTGTCTGAGATGAGAACCACACCAAGGCAGTGATGGCAGGGTTGTGACAGGCTGGCACCAATGAGGCAGTGGCACCAAGCCTTGCGCTGGAATCTGCAGCTCTACTGCAGTAGCAACAGCAAAGTCCCAGTTTTGGCAGCAGTGGTTTTTAGTATAGGAAGGCTCAGAAGTGAGCTCTAGCTGGGCTTAGCATGGATAAAGGAAAACCATCTTGTGAGGGATTTTCCACAAGTGCATGGAGGAGGGGAACTCCACACTAACCGTGATGGGTAGGTGAGGCGTAGAGGAATTGAGACATGAATGCTTCTGTGCTCTCAGGATGGGAAAAGCTGAGATGTTCAAGTCACCATCACTTGGTACTGTGAAAGACAGCACGTTTATGAAAGACTCTGTGCTTCAGAGGACATGTGTGGTCGCTCAATTGTATCCAACTCTTGGCGACTCCATGGACTATACCTGTCAGGCTCCTCTGTTCATGGGATTTCCCAGGCCAGAACACTGGAGTGGGCTGCCATTCCCTTCTTCAGGGGATTTTCCTGACCCAGGGATCGAACCTTGGTCTCCTGGATTGCAGGCAGATTTTACCATCTGAGCTACAAGGGAAGCTTGTGCTTCAGAGGAAGAAAATCATGATAAAACAAAACACACGTGTGAATTAGATCATTCTTCCCAATGTTTTTGTATACTTCTAAGAAAGGGAATCTTATGAGGAATTTTTTTGGTTAAAAGGGGGAATGGGAAGGGAAGGGGGAAAGAAAGAAGAAACTGCAAATGACCAAATATATCCATTTACAATACATCATGATGACAATTGCTTCAATTGCAAACAATGAGAAACATGTGAGACTTGAGCCTTTTTTAAATGAAACTTCATGTAATAACTAGAATTTTAGCCTGAAGCCTGATGGCCTAAGGGGAGAAGTGATAGTACTCCTGAAGCAGGGATGACAGTGGATATAAATCCAGGTGAGATGAGGAGCTGAGCCATAACAGTGACGTCAGAGCTGGCCCCAAATCTAAAAAGCCCCCCAAATCACTCCCAGACACTTAAAAGCCCATAACACAAGCAGTCCTCAATTTACAAAGTATGTGAATATGTGAACAAAGGAAAATAATGAAAGTGGGAAAGGCAGGAGCAGCAGAAACAGTGGAGATAATTCTGATGCGGTAACGTCCAGAAACATGGTGGAAAGGGAAGCTAGTCATCCGCTCACATGTCCTACGTAGAGAAGCATCTTAGCTGATCGGTTTGTTTAAAGTGCAGGTGCCTTTACTCACCCAGCACTTTGCCCATATCAGGAATCATACTGGCTTCAATGAGAGATGCCCTTCTGGCTTACGCAGTCCCATTAGTTGCTGTCTGAGAGGGCGGCAAAGAGAGACTGCATACTGACCCCAGCGGGCCCGGCCCGGCCTCCTGAAGAGGGCAGGTGGCACACATGTGGGCTGTCTCTGCCTTCCTGAGCCCCGCCCAGGTATAAATACACAAGTGTTGCAGCGAAGGATCACAAGGGGACCAGGAGAGATGCATGCACGCTGCACTCCTGCTGCCAAGGCAACAGCTACCTTCGATTCCTGGCAACAGGATCCTTCCGGACCTGCTGTCAGAGAAGCTGAGGGATTAGCCAGACTTCTCCCACTAGGAGGTCACTGCCCTCCAGAGAGCAGATCAATATATCAGTCCCACTGGAGAAGACTGTCAGCATCGCTCAGCTGTGGGGACGGCCATAGCCCTTGCACTTCATGTCTTCCAATAAATGCAGTACCCACAGAGGAGGCTGTCTCCAGGCAGTGACATATGATGACTTGCGGGCAGCCTGGCTTCTGTGGGAAAATGGTCCATCATCAAATGCCAGCACTTCCTTTTGGTGAAATTCAAATCCTGTCATCATGGGACCTGAGGGTTTGATGATACCTGGACGCCATCCTGGCTACAGAATTTTTAAAGGAATAGCATGCCTGAAATTCAGTGTACCAAAGGACATATGTCTTCTACAGCCCTAGGTGTCCTAACATATTGCGTATGTACTCGGGTTTCCCCTGCTTTGACCACATCATAGGTTTGGAACAGGAATGCCTAGCAATTAAAAGACCCCCAAAGTCCCCATCTCCCCCCAGGAAGTGTCTCTAAATACCAGAGTTCTCAACAATGAACAGCTGACACCACCTTCCTGCAGTCCTGGCTCCCTGAGATGACTGCCAAGGCCACTGAGAGCTTCAGCTCTTCCATGCTGCTGCTGCTAAGTCACTTCAGTCGTGTTCGACTCTGTGCGACCCCATAGACGGCAGCCCACCAGGCTCCCCCATCCCTGGGATTCTCCAGGCAAGAACACTGGAGTGGGTTGCCATTTCCTTCTCCAATGCATGAAAGAGAAAAGTCAAAGTGAAGTCGCTCAGTCGTGTCCAACTCTTAGCGACCCCATGGACTGTAGCCCACCAGGCTCCTCTGTCCATGGGATTTCCAGGCAAGAGTACTGGAGTGGGGTGTCATTGCCTTCTCCAAAGAAACACCTGAATGCTGATGAAGAACAAAATTATGTCACAATTCCTCCAAAGTAGGGGATGTGCCTACGGGCTAAGTCGCTTCAGTCCTGTCCAAGTCTTTGCGACTCTATGGACTGTAGCTTGCCAGGCTTCTCTATCCATGGGATTCCCCAGGCAAGGATACTAGAGTAGGTTGTCATGCCCTCCTCCAAGATCTTCCCAACCCAGGGATCGAACCCGCATCTCCTGCAGCTCCTGCACTACAGGCAGATACTTTACTGCTGAGCCACCAGGGAAGCCCAGAGTAGGGGACAGTTCTCCACAACTTCATTCATAAATTATTACACAGATCTCAAAACAGCAACACTTTGTTCTTCCCATGTTCCACAGGCCCTCCCTAGCACTCAGACAAGGATGTGTGGGGCCTGGACAGAGTATGAGATGAAGAAAGCATCCTCAATATGTCCCCAAAGTATCCCACCCCCACCAACTCCCAGCCATCTCCAGCCCTTATTTCTTTAGGATGAATTATTGCTGAGCAGGCTGCTCAGACCCTTTTGTAGATAGACTTCTAGAGATCTTGCAAATTTAAGGACGCCTGAGACACAGGCTGTGTCATTGCCTTCTCCAAAGAAACACCTGAATGCTGATGAAGAACAAAATTATGTCACAATTCCTCCAAAGTAGGGGATGTGCCTACGGGCTAAGTCGCTTCAGTCCTGTCCAAGTCTTTGCGACTCTATGGACTGTAGCTTGCCAGGCTTCTCTATCCATGGGATTCCCCAGGCAAGGATACTAGAGTAGGTTGTCATGCCCTCCTCCAAGATCTTCCCAACCCAGGGATCGAACCCGCATCTCCTGCAGCTCCTGCACTACAGGCAGATACTTTACTGCTGAGCCACCAGGGAAGCCCAGAGTAGGGGACAGTTCTCCACAACTTCATTCATAAATTATTACACAGATCTCAAAACAGCAACACTTTGTTCTTCCCATGTTCCACAGGCCCTCCCTAGCACTCAGACAAGGATGTGTGGGGCCTGGACAGAGTATGAGATGAAGAAAGCATCCTCAATATGTCCCCAAAGTATCCCACCCCCACCAACTCCCAGCCATCTCCAGCCCTTATTTCTTTAGGATGAATTATTGCTGAGCAGGCTGCTCAGACCCTTTTGTAGATAGACTTCTAGAGATCTTGCAAATTTAAGGACGCCTGAGACACAGGCCTCCCAGAATGACCAAACTTGGGATAAGTACAGTTAAGGTGACTTGATTTATGACCAGGTACATTATTTTCTCAAGGAATATGATTTCTTCACAAAGGAAGACAAAACTCTCATTAAATAAGAGAAAAGGGCTTCAACTAAGTAAGAACAAAGACTCTGCATAGGTCTATATTTACACACCCAAGAGAGAGGACTAGGGTGTGTTTAGGAAAACTGGAATAAGAAATCTCACAGCTTGAAACATTCCTCCTTTGACTGACCTCTTTAAGAATCAAGGCTGTTCTATTGTCAGATACATAGAATCAAGGAGATATCTGACATCTGTCTCTCTTAACCATAGTTTCCTCAACTATGAATATCAAGGGATGTTACTTATGAGACTCTGATAACAGGTATAGAGCTTCTCCCCAGAAAAACAAATACAAACACTTCCACACAAAATTCTGCACCTAATTTTAGGAGGTAAGTTTCACAAATCTTAAGATTTAGGTTAAGAATCCCTGAACTAGATGATTTCTGAGATTTCTTCCAACTCCAAGATGAGTTTACGGAAGATCCAGTTAAACATGTCAGATTAAACAATCTCATTTTGATCTGCTCCCTCCGAAAAACTTACAAGAAAATGATACCAACCAGAAAAATAATTAAAAATGAGTAAGGGAAGATCCTCTGGAGTAGGAAATGGCAACCCACTCCAGTATTCTTGCCTGGGAAATCCCATGGACAGNAAACATGTCAGATTAAACAATCTCATTTTGATCTGCTCCCTCCGAAAAACTTACAAGAAAATGATACCAACCAGAAAAATAATTAAAAATGAGTAAGGGAAGATCCTCTGGAGTAGGAAATGGCAACCCACTCCAGTATTCTTGCCTGGGAAATCCCATGGACAGAGAAGCCTGGTGGCTACAGTCCATAGGGTCACAAAGAGTAGGACACGGATGAGTTTGCATACATACATAAGTTAACAAAATAAACAAAAGTAGAAAGTATATGGACCATTCAACACTGGAACCACTGAAACTGAAGGCACTAGTACCTATGAAAGTAAAAGGGAGGGAAGTCAATCAAGGTTTACTCTCTTACATAGGCTCTGCCAAAGCCAAGTAACTCATTTTGTATTCTTTTTCTTAAAGTGAAACCTCTAAATTACAAAAGATTTATGCTCCAAAAATTTTGAATCTGTCTTTCAGTGTGGCTGAAACAAAGATTAAGTTGAAAGTCTTTATAGAAACAGTTAGATCCCAAGAGGCTCTTCCTCAACCAGGGAATCACTGTGTTATACACCAGAAACTAACAAAACATTGCAAATAACTATACTTCAGTAACAGAGAAGGCAATGGCACCCCACTCCAGTACTCTTGCCTGGGAAATCCCATGGATGGAGGAGCCTGGAAGGCTGCAGTCCATGGGGTCGCAGAGGGTCGGACACGACTGAGCAATTTCACTTTCACTTTTCACTTTCATGCATTGGAGAAGGAAATGGCAACCCACTCCAGTGTTCTTGCCTGGAGAATCCCAGGGACGGCGGAGCCTGGTGGGCTGCCGTCTATGGGGTTGCACAGAGTCGGACATGACTGAAGCAACTTAGCAGCAGTAGCAGCAGCATACTTCAGTAAAAAAAAAAAAAAATCTGGAGCACAGTGGACATTCAATAGTGTCTGATAAGTAAATGAAGAATGAATGAATTAATTAATAAATGCCAGCTGTATATTTAACAAGGATTTCATGCATTTTGAGGGCCCATAATGTGTTGGCTAACTTCCAGAACCCATTCACGGAAACACAGTACTATTATATTCAAATCATTCCTCATGCTGTCTTTTCTCCATAGAATGCATCCTTTTTTTTCTTAGAGCTTCTAAAATCTTGTTTTTCCTTATCAAGGTTCTTCTAAGTAATGAGACAAACAGAGGCCCATTCTGTCTAAACAGGCATTTTCCTGAAACTCACACTTGATTAACAAAAATATTTACATTTGCACTGATTTTTCTCAATAATGCATAAGCATTCAGTATACTTTCAAGATAATTATTTTGTTAATGTACAGAAAAAACTTAATTATCTATTTTTATTGGAAACAGGAGAAAAAATGGGAAGTGTCATCCATACAAAATCTTGCTTTCAAATTCTTGGGCATCATTAAGTATAATACATAACAACCCCATTTGCTACAATGCTTATTATTTCATATTTACTTTTTCCCTTTTATAGTCTATAACCAAACCTTGTCAACCAAAATACTGATCTTTAACTGAGGAAAAGTATAGAAACAAATGCAAGCAAAATAGTTACAGTTTGCTCATTAGCATGGATAATGAAGAACTGAGTATCTTATTTTGGTCTATCTTTGTCTACCTAATGTTGAGAGTGATGGGTAGAAAAAGACAGAAGCCAAAATTAAAAGTATATACTCTAAGAACTTCAGGATCATTTTTTACTAACCAACTTCCTACAGAACCTTCACAAATATCCTGTTCTATTTTTTGTTCACATTTATCAAACTTTTCACAAACATAAATGATTGCTAATGCTAAATGACAAATACATCCCCATAGGCTACAGAAGACTCGAGTACACTGCAGACAACAAACTCAAATCTGTGCATTAAAGTGCCGAGGTTTAAAAATTCTCTTACTCAATCAATCAGTGTTTTTCAAGCATCTGCTTCATTTTCCAGAAACCGTTCTAGGCACAGTGGTAAGCAAAGCAAGTCTCTGCTCTGGTGGAGTTTACAGTCTAGTGGAGGAGACAGACTACAAACAAATACATACTTTGTCATAATTTGCACAATAAACATAGAGTGAAGGGAAGAGTGGAGCAGAGAGGCAGGTGGTTAGGGTAGTCAGCTAAGGCATGTTCATTTAATAAGGTGATACTTGAGAAGAAACTTGAGGAAGTGCTGGAATGAGCCATGAAAAGATCTATAGGGAAAGCACCCCATGCAGGGCAACCATCAGGGTAAAGTCCCTGGAACAAGTGTGCTTGGCAGAGACCAGTCTTCTGTGAAATGAGCAAGGAGGAAAGCAGTAAGATGTGAAGATCATGAAATACCTTATAAAGAATATTAGGGATTTCCCTGATGACCCAGTGGTTAAGACTCTGTGCTTCCACTGCAGGAGGCACAAGTTCAATCCCTTGTTGGGAAACTAAGATCCCACATGCTTCACGGTGCAGCAAAAAAGTTAAATAAAATATTTTTTAAAAAACAGAAGAATAGGAAGGTCTTTTGTCTTGCCTCTGATTGAAATGAGAGACAAAAGATGAGATTCAGTTTCCTTTACCCTACTGATGAGGTCAATTCAGTTCAGTCACTCAGTCGTGTCCGACTCTTTGCGACCCCATGAATCGCAGCATGCCAGGCCTCCCTGTCCATCACCATCTCCCGGAGTTCACTCAGACTCATGTCCATCGAGTCCGTGATGCCATCCAGCCATCTCATCCTCGGTCGTCCCCTTCTCCTCCTGCCCCCAATCCCTCCCAGCATCACAGTCTTTTCCAATGACTCAACTCTTCACATGAGGTGGCCAAAGTACTGGAGTTTCAGCTTTAGCATCATTCCTTCCAAAGAAATCCCAGGGTTGATCTCCTTCAGAATGGACTGGTTGGATCTCCTTGCAGTCCAAGGGCCTCTCAAGAGTCTTCTCCAACACCACAGTTCAAAAGCATCAATTCTTCGGCGCTCAGCTTTCTTCACAGTCCAACTTTCACATCCATACATGACCACAGGAAAAACCATAGCCTTGACTAGGTGGACCTTATTCGGCAAAGTAATGTCTCTGCTTTTGAATATACTATCCAGGTTGGTCATAACTTTTCTTCCAAGGAGTAAGCGTCTTTTAATTTCATGGCTGCAGTCGCCATCTGCAGTGATTTTGGAGCCCATAAAAATAAAGTCTGACACTGTTTCCACTGTTTCCCCATC
>SJYX01014717.1:114264-173281 GCA_006410675.1 Oreotragus oreotragus | reverse complement strand
CCAGACAGCCATTTTGCTTTTTTGCATTTCTTTTCCATGGGGATGGTCTTGATCCCTGTCTCCTGTACAATGTCACGAACCTCATTCCATAGTTCATCAGGAACTCTGTCTATCAGATCTAGGCCCTTAAATCTATTTCTCACTTCCACTGTATAATCATAAGGGATTTGATTTAGGTCATACCTGAATGGTCTAGCGGTTTTCCCTACTTTCTTCAATTTAAGTCTGAATTTGGAAATAAGGAGGTCATGATCTGAGCCACAGTCAGCTCCTGGTCTTGTTTTTGTTGACTGTATAGAGCTTCTCCATCTTTGGCTCCATTTGCTGGCCTAGTGCTTGGTCATTTGTTCTGAGGTCTAGCTTTGGGGCACTGTCGATGCCTCTCCTTTGAGTTTGCTCACCACAGGATGAGGATTAACCTGGACCTAGAGGACATGGAAGGCAATGGCACCCCGCTCCACTACTCTTGCCTGGAAAATCCCATGGGTGGAGGAGCCTGGTGGGCTGCAGTACATGGGGTCGCTGAGAGTTGGACACAACTCAGTGACTTCACTTTGACTTTTCACTTTCATGCTCTGCAGAAGGACACACTGATGAGGTCAGCCCTTCATTTCCATCTGGGATGGAATGGAAGGAAGGAAAGGAATATATTAACAGGAATCACAGTACAAAGGAGGGAAGAGACTAGTCCCAGTGAACAAGAGACTGATCTGAAATCCACTTAAGATCATAACATGTGGCTCTTGCCATTTTTATCTGAAAACATTGTTAATAGCACACTGACACTCATGATTTCCTTCCGTCTAAATGCAGTAACCTCCTATTTTCCCATCAGGTAAGACAGGAATGCTAGTCTAAATGTAGCTTAGCTATGGTGTCAATAATAGCACAAAAGTGAAAAGCACCTCTGAACTGCTGCTGCTGCTGCTAAGTCGCTTCAGTCATGTCCAACTTTGTGCGACCCCATAGACGGCAGCCCACCAGGCTCCGCCGTCCCTGGGATTCTCCAGGCAAGAACACTGGAGTGGGCTGCCGTGTCCTTCTCCAATGCATGAAAGTGAAAAGTCAAAGTGAGGTCACTGAGTTGTGTCCAACTCTCAGCGATCCCATGTACTGCAGCCCACCAGGCTCCTCCACCCATGGGATTTTCCAGGCAAGAGTAGTGGAGCGGGGTGCCATTGCCTTCCATGTCCTCTAGGTCCAGGTTAATCCTCATCCTGTGGTGAGCAAACTCAAAGGAGAGGCATCGACAGTGCCCCAAAGCTAGACCTCAGAACAAATGACCAAGCACTAGGCCAGCAAATGTGCCAGCATGCAGTAACTTCATCTTTCTGCTTGCTGTATTTTTAGCAGTCATGCTGAGCAACTCATTTTCCCACATTGAGGCTACTAGAATAATTTTCCAACAGAACTTGCACAGAATATTGCCAGCTAATTTGATTAAGCCTCACAAGCTTTCTTTCTCTCCCTTCCTTCTGCCTTCCTCCCTCCCTTTCTTTTTCTTAGTAATCATAGTTACATTCTGGGCGTGACTTGTCTCCTTTAGAGGTGAAGTCTCTCCCTGCTTTAGTAATAGAACTTTTCTGTGTTTAATTTTAATGGTAAATTAGGTTCAAAGAAAAGAACATCTGTTTTAAGCAATATTAGGATTGTCCTGTGAAGTTCAAGTCCTTCTGGTAAACATTTTTTAGTGAAATGTTTTTGTGATTATTGCTACAAAAGAGATGAAAAATAATTTTGTTCTTCAAAACAGATGCCAGTCAGAGAGCTCTAAGGGAATTCCTGCCTATTCTTCTCTTTACAGCTACCATCACCTGGTCCTTTTCTTCCTGTACCCACTGAGATATGAAGACACTCCTTTATTGTTCCTTGCTATGGAGAAGAAGAAATATAACAGAAGTTCAAATCGTGAGGATGTCACAACAAAATGTAAATCATACCTAGATCTTTGGGCAATTCCTATTCTATACTGACATCTACCTGGAGGCAAGCAGAGCTATTTAGCACCTTTCCTGGCTTGTCACAGGAAGTGTCACCCATCAGGTGTTTATTAGACATTACTATGTGCCAGGTACTGTTCTAGGTGCTAGAGATAGAGTGCTAAAGATAGGTAAATGAAAAGAAGGTTGAAGGTCCCTTCTATTGTTTCCATTGGAAGGAAACATGCAGTAGCTTGGGGACTATGAAAACATGAGGAAGGAAGGGAATGAAAAGGACTAGGGGTGGAGTGGGGCAGGTACAATTTAAAATAGGTGGTCAGGGAAGATATCCCTGAGAAGATTCACTTGAACAAATACATGAAAGATTCAAACATACAAGATATCCTCTCAGGAAGCAATTTTACTTCATGTCATTTCCTTTCTAAAAACATATTCTCTGTGGTGGTTTTAAGGAAGCATATTTTATAACCTTTTTGATCACTTTACACATATTTAAATATGTTAGCTCAAAGATGACCATCCCTATCATTAGTATCTAATATTGTTCTGGAGGAGACAATAGCCAATGAAATTGGCCAACAAAAGAAATTAGGTATCAAAATAGCAAAGCAGGAGGTAAACATTATAATTTGTAGATCATCTAACAATTATTTCAGCTTAACGGAGGAACAAAAATTACCTAAAACTGAAAGAGAAATAACCAATTTGAATGGTTACAAAATTAATATACAAGTATGTATTAATACAAACAACAGTCAGTTTAAAAATATAAAGGAAGATTAAATTCCATTTACAATAATAATAGAATATTGCAAAATACTTAACAAACTTGACAAGAAATGTGAAGAAAATTTTGAAACACTACTAAGGAATACAAAAAATAACCTTGAATACATGAAACTGAATATCAAGTTCATAATTAGGAAGACTCAGTATCATGAAGATAGCAATTCTTCCTAATTTAAATCTATAATTTAATATAATTCCAATAAAAATATTATCAGAATTTTTGTTGGAAAAATAGTGAGGTATATTTAAAAAGTGCATATAGAAAAGAAAAAAGCCAAAAGCCTGGGAAACTCTAAAAAATATAAAAGTAATAATAAGAGGTGAACAAGTGAAGTGAACTTGCTCAGTCGTGTCCAACTCTTTGCGACCCCGTGGACTGTAACCTGCCAGGCTCCTCCGTCCATGGGATTTTCCAGGCAAGAATACTGGAGTGGGTTGCCATAAAAATATAATGCCATGGCATTATAGATAATGACTTTAAAATGAAATAAGACCCACACTTCTCAGCCAATGAAAATAAAACAAGCTTCCAGAGTCATGGAGATGCCATCTTGTACTATCTTTCCCAAGTTAAAGTTTGTTAAGTCGCTCAGTCGTGTCCGACTCTGTGATCCCATGGACTGTAGCCCACCAGGCTCCTCCATCCATGGGATTTTCCAGGCAAGAATACTGGAGTGGTAGCTAATTTTTCAAATCAAACAATCTTGCACAAGCCCTAATTATCACTTCAGTATTTGTAGGCCAGATCTATATTTGAGGTGGAAAAAATAACATTTTTTGACAAAGTCTCTGGAAGGAGGAAAGCCACTATTATTTTAACAGGAGTGACTAAAATCACAAGCTAAATTCTTAACACCAATGTGGAATACATCGATAAGTAGGTCAAACATTGTTCATTAAAATAAAGGTGAAAACAAAATTAGTAAATGAAACTTTTGTTCTTTCTGGCAATAAGACAATTCATAACAGGGTATCTCCTCGATTTATGTCACTCATATTGTGCCTTATTATTCAATAACTTTTCAGGAGAGAATATCACAGGTAAAGATTCTAAAACCATTAGATGCTGTTAGAAATACCCTCTGGCCCTTTCTTCCCTTCTCTTTTTTCAACAGGATTTATATCCTCATTTGCAGTGAGATGATTTTGTGGGAAATCACGACTGTAAGTTTTAGAGAGCTGTCTCAAAATGGTGAATCAACAGAGCACTTGACTCACACCTTATTTTAGGAATGAGTTCTGGGGGTACAGCTGCCAGCCATGGTTACTTTTTGAGAGCCTTATTCTTCTTTACTCCCATAACTGGGTGACTTGTCTCGAAGTTTAAATGCCCTTCCTTTGCCTGAGTTCAGCAGATGGGAGATTCCTCAGGAAGCTGGGTTCAAATCCAGAAAGCCTAACTCCAGAGCTCGTGTGTCAACCACAATCCTGCACATCCTCTTTCTCCTTTTTTTAAAAAACTTTTTATATTATATATAATATATATATACATACAGCCTATTAATGATGTTTTGATAGTTTCAGGTGGACAGCAAAGGGACTCAGCCATACATACACATGTATCCAGTTCAGTCAGTTCAGTTATTCAGTTGTGTCCAACTCTTTGCGACCCCATGGACTGCAGCATGCCAGGCCTCCCTGTCCATCACCAACTCCTGGAGCTTACTCAAATTCATGTCCATCAAGTCGATGATGTCATCCAACCATCTCATCTTCTATCATCGCCTTCTCCTCCCACCTTCAATCTTTCCCAGCATCAGGGTCTTTTCAAATGAGTCAGCTCTTCGCATCAGGTGACCGAAGTATTGAAGTTTCAGCTTCAACATCAGTCCTTCCAATGAACACCCAGGACTGATCTCCTTTAGAATGGACTGGTTGGATCTTCTGCAGTCCAAGGGACTCTCAAGAATCTTCTCCAACACCACAGTTCAAAAGCATCAATTCTTTGGCACTTAGCTTTCTTTATAGTCCAACTCACATCCATACATAACTACTGGAAAAACAATAGCTTTGCCTACACGGACCTTTGTTGGCAAAGTAATGTCTCTGCTTTTTAACATGCTATCTAGGTTGGTCATAGCTTTTCTTCCAAGGAGCAAGCGTCTTTTAATTTCATGGCTGCAGTCACCGTCTTCAGTGATTTTGGAGCTCAAGAAAACAAAATCTCTCACTGTTTTCATTGTTTCCTCATCTATTTGCCATGGATGGCATGTATCCATTCTCACGCAAACCCACCTCCCATCCAAGCTGCCACACAACATGGAGCAGAGTTCCATGTGCTATATAGCAGGTCCTTGTTGGTTATTCATTTTAAATATAGCAGTGTGTACATGTTGATCCCAAAGTCCCTAACTATCCCTTCCCCCACATTCTTCCCCTCAAGTCAACATAAGTTTTTTTCTCTACATCTGTGAGTCTGTTTCTGTTTTGTAAATAAGTTTATTTGTATCATTTCAATTTAGATTCCACATACAAGGAATGTCATTCGATATCCCTTATATAACTCCCTCTTATACAACTCATGAATTCCTGGGAATGAAATACTAGACATGCCCATTCAAATAATTATCATACTTACAGCAACACAAAACCACACACATACACAAATACCAAAAAACCAATAAATATTCAACTTCCCTGGTCATCAAAGATATGCAAAATTAAAACCACAAGACAGTTTTTTCACTTAGCAGATTTTCTTAAAAAAAATCTAAGTATAATATTCATGTTGTTGAGAATGGTTCAAAATGATACTGTTATGTATCATTGTTGCTGCTGCTGCTGCTAAGTCACGTCAGTCATGTCCAACTCTGTGTGACCCCAGAGACGGAAGCCCACCAGGCTCCTCTGTCCCTGGGATTTTCCAGGGAAGAACACTGGAGTGGGTTGCCATTTCCTTCTCCAATGCATGAAAGTGAAAAGTGAAAGTGGAGTCGCTCAGTCGTGTCCGACTCTTAGCAACCTCATAGACTGCAGCCTACGAGGCTCCTCCGTCCATGGGATTTCCCAGGCAAGAGTACTGGAGTGGGGTGCCATTGCCTTCTCCGCTTATGTATCATTATGGGGTTATAATTGAAACTACCTGCCTATAGAACAATGCAGCAATATTTATCAAAAGTTTGTAAAATGTTGAGGTACACATCCAAAAAATTCACTTCTAAGAATTTCATCAAATCATCAGACACTCACAAGATACAGAAGTTTATCACAACGTTACTAATAATAGTGAGCAAGGAAAAACAAAATGAAAGCACAACAGAACTGTTGATATAAATTTGAGTGTAATTACTAAAATATCCTCTTTGAGGGAATATTTAATGATCTCCAAAAACTTTCTTGGAACTTCCCTGGTGGCCCAGTGGCTAAGATTTCACCCTCCCAGTGCAGGGAGTCCAGGTTCCATCCCTGGTCAGGGAACTAGATCACACACGCCACAACTAAGAGTTCACACACTGCAACTAAAGATCCTGCATATTCCAATGAAGATCGAAGATGCCACCTGCTGAAACTAAGACTGGGCAGAGCCAAGTAAGTATTTTTATTAAAAATGTTTAACGCTTTACAGTATGAAAAAAAATATGACCCTTATTTTATAAAAGCAAACATATAGGTAACAAATAGGAATTAAGAAAATTGAACCAAGAGACTTCCATTCCATTTTTTTCCCTC
This sequence comes from Oreotragus oreotragus, assembly GCA_006410675.1. Classification (NCBI taxonomy): domain Eukaryota; kingdom Metazoa; phylum Chordata; class Mammalia; order Artiodactyla; family Bovidae; genus Oreotragus; species Oreotragus oreotragus. The sequence continues at coordinate 166,883 of SJYX01014717.1, read as the reverse complement.
AAGGCCCTTGATTCTGTGGAAGATGTATCTCCACACTCCATTCTGGCCCATCCCCACCCAAATGTCCTTAGACCTGTGAGCCAAGAAAGAGACTGTAAAATACCTGAAGTCCTATCCTTCCTTTGCTTGCCTGCGTGCTAAGTCGCTTCAGCCGTATGTGACTCTTTGCAACCCCATGGATTGTAGCCTGCCAGGCTCCTCTGTCCATGGGATTCTCCAGGCAAGAATACTGGAGTGGGTGCCATGCCCTCCTCCAGGGGATCTTCCAGACTCAGGGATTAAGCCAGTGTATCTTACGTCTCCCGCACTACAAATGGATTCTACTGCTGAGCCACGGAGAAAGTTCATCCTTCCTTTAAAAGCCATCATACACATGTATCTAGAGGGCTTCCCTGGTAGCCCAGTGAGTCTGAGCAAGCTCTGGGGGTTGGTGATGGACAGGGAAGCCTGGCATGCTGCAGTCCACAGAGTCNGAAATAAGACCCACACTTCTCAGCCAATGAAAATAAAACAAGCTTCCAGAGTCATGGAGATGCCATCTTGTACTATCTTTCCCAAGTTAAAGTTTGTTAAGTCGCTCAGTCGTGTCCGACTCTGTGATCCCATGGACTGTAGCCCACCAGGCTCCTCCATCCATGGGATTTTCCAGGCAAGAATACTGGAGTGGGTTGCCATAAAAATATAAAAGTAATAATAAGAGGTGAACAAGCCTACTAAAATTATATTTATTTTGAAACTTTACCAATTAAAATAGTGTGGTGCCACTGAATGAGTGATAGACAGATGAATAAAACAGACTAGAAGGTCTAGAAACAGACATAAGTATGTTAGGAAATTTAGTGTAAGGTTGGCATATACCATCAGTGGGAGATGTATTATTAAGTAAATGGTTTTAGAACAAGTGGGATAACTATCTATTAAAAATTAAGTCATATCATTTATACCATTATAAATGTTCATCAAAGTTTTAAACATTAAAAAACTATAAAGAATAGACTCAGACTAGGGAGGACCTTACCAATAATAACATACAATCTGGAAATCATTAAAAACTGATAAATTCTAGTATATAAAAATTTTTAATTTCCACATAGCAAAAATATAAGCAAAAAATATTTTTTTTATTTCAATAAGTATAAAAAGGAATATCCACACATTTCTGGTAGGAGTGCATAAATTGGTACCAGCTCTATTGAGAGAAATTTGGCACCATCAAAATTAAATTATAAGTATATACATCTTTAACTCAGAAATTTCTTCTAGGAATTTAGCTTGAATATTTATTGATACGTCAGAGAAAAGACATATACAAAGATATTTATGCATCATTATTTAAAATATTAAAATATTCTACCAATTGGAATACATCTATATATTGGAATCATACACAACTTTCTCAGAGTAAGGTAAGTGGTACTTACTAGTATGAAATGATCTCTGGGATCACTATTATCTTCCTTTAGAGCAGAAGCAGAAACAGAGACCCAACACCCTTTTAATTAAGTGTGAGACAGAAGAAGTATGGATGCATGCATCTAGCTTAGCTTTTCTTCTCCCCAAGAGTTAGCATGCATGGAGATAAGACAGCGACAAGTAGACATGGAGAACAGACCTGGGTGCGGTCCAGGACTGGGGAGCCTTTCAAAGGAGGGGTAGGAACTTTGAGGTCTGGAACAGAGAGAAAAAGACTCCATGATGAGTTATTAATGTGTACCCCACACTGACACTTTGCCTCTGATCATCAACCATCTAAACAACCTGGACACTCTTAAGATGTGTGGGACCGGATGTGGGCAATTTGCACATCCTATGGATACCTAAGGGAAACCTCTGCCCCTTGAGCAGTGTGGACCTGAGTAGAACCAGTTGGGAATGTCTCTGTCTTTAGGAAACGATGGATGCACCACAACTGTTAGGTACGTCATCCCAAGGAATTTGAAAACTCTCAATGCCCAAACTTTGTCAATCATTCCCATTCATGATGCCTTCTGTGAAAAACACTGAAAAATGGCTCTCCTGTCACAATTAATTTATGATGAAGTAAATGAGAATAGTGGTCATCCTTTTGAGTCAGTCATGTCAGGACAGGCACATCTAACAGCTTTCTGGGGTACTGGAAACAATCGGTATTTTAACAGGAGGTAGTTAAATGCATGTCTACATACTTGTAAAAGTTACAGACCACTGTAAATAAATTATACCTCAGTTTTTTAAAATGACCCTGGGATTTCCTTCTATTCAGTCACAACCTACCTGGGCCTGGGTCACCCACATGTCTCTTACCCCGCCATAAAGGGTCAAACTCACCTGTTCAGCAAAATTCTAGGGCCAAGTAGTACAAATGCTAAGTCATAAGGAAAACAGAAACACAAAGATATTGACCTGGTGTAGAGATCAAAGAGAAGTAAATAAATGAACTGTGGCTTCATCAAACATTTACACAACAGTACAGGGTAGAACAAAGCAGCCAATAATCAGGATATACGTTGGGATTATATTTGTTTTAGAACAATTTATTTTCAAATTTGTGACTGGTTTTTAAGTCATTTAAGTCTAACATTTTATTAAACGATTATAATAAAATTTTGATTAATTGTGGCTTTAGAAAACTATAAATGTTAGTGCTTTTACAAATACTTTTTGAAATTAAAAAAATATTCTTTCCTTTTTGAAATATTTTGCATTTGCATTGCTCTACAGTCCAGCAACTTGTGTCAAAGCAGCTACCAGAATTTTAGCAAGACTAAGAAAAATTTGAATCCCTTTTCACACTGCGTTTTCTTTTATCTGCACATATGGGAGACTTCTCTACTTTCAGGAAGGGGTTGTGGAGATTTCCTTTCCTTAGTTCTGAGCCTCTCCTTGTTGCACTAGAAAATAAACACTCCCTAATATCCTATTCCTACCTCCCCCTCTTACTTCTCAACCGAAGTAATTTTTGGCCGAAGGGTAAAGAGCAAAGTTAAACCATAGGCCGAGGGTGGCCCAAGTCAATGACCTCCAGGGCAAACCCAGCTAAGCTCATTCCTAACAGAAGCCACAACTTGAGGGGTGTGGGATAAGCAGAGTAACTGTAAAACAAATTGCTACAAGAATAAGGGCTAATGGTAGGAAGAAGCTGCATTAAATTCACCCAACAGCATCATTTTGTCCCAACAGCAATAGTTCCTTCTGTAGAAATCCTATGAATTTTGAGCTCATAACAATATAAGGCCAGGAAACAGTCAGATATAAGAGAGAAGAAAGCGTTTGATAGTGTTAATAGCAATCATTCCCAACTGTATTCATTTTCCCCCTTCTTCAGAAAAATGACAAAGAAAATATAGAATTTATTCCAGCCCTGCTAAAATACATCTGCTTGGAATTGTTTCTATTATTTATGAATTAAAAGCATCTTGACATTTTTAAAATTTTTATTATCTCACCATTTCTGTGAAGGCCTTATACCTCTGAGTCCCCAGAATAAGACAGGTATATTATAATGGAAAGAAAATGAACCTGGATCTAGACTATTTGATTTGAAAGCCATGGCTTTGCCACTTACTAGATATAAATGAAAGATAAGATCTAGTTTCACAAGGGCATCATAAGAAGGGTGTCTGTAGCTGTAACAACTTACACAAATGTAAGACACAGGAGGGGCAGTATTAAAGTGGAGAGAACACAGGCTTTGGATCAAGAAAGACATTGTTTCAAATCTCAGCAGTATCTCTTTGAAGTTAAGTTCCCTGAACTCAATTGCTCCATCTAGATGCCTGCAAGGATTAAATATTAACTTCTATAAAGTTCTAGTCACTTAACAGACACCAATAAATGACAGCTATTATTTTACAAATTTTTCCCCTTTAGTCACTTTTCATTTGTTTATTCAACAAAAGTTTACTACTAATAGGCACTGCCCTAGAGTATAATGGTAAGCAAGACAAACACAATTCCTAACTTCGTGGAGTGATTGCTTAGCTGGGAAACAAACAAACAGATAATACAATATAATTTTCCATGAATAATAGTAGGGAAAGTATAGAGTGCGATGGGAACACAGATGAGAGACACTTTGGCCAGACTTAAGTCAGTACTACAGAAGCTTCTTGGAGAAAGTGATTTTGAGCTGAAGATAGAAAGCTAAATAGGAATTAGCAAATGGAGGAGTAAGGGAAATTTTCTAGGCAAAGACATGTGCAAGAGAGATATTTGTCAGAGAAACCTCAAAATATCTACCAGCACATACACTCTGTTCTGGGATTAGAACATAAATACTCTCATATAGATCTTTCTGTCCTCTCCTTGTTCACTGACCTCATGTCTTTCAGTCTTTCATCTGACAAATATCCACGGGCAACAGAAGAAAACATAACTTTCATCTTCAGCCAAAATCCTACCATGATCAACCACCACTATCAAGTATAAATTTCTTTTAAAAAATAAGTATAAATTCCTGGTTAGGTGGCCCAATAATTCACAGCATACATTTTTATTACAACTTGGAGAACTACAAGCATAGTATCAGACTAGATGATGAGGGATAAGGACAGCTTTCTACTCTCTGTAAGCTTAACAGTCCACTTGGGCAAGTAAAATATAAAATAAATTAGAGCATCAAGAAGTATGTGATTAAATATTACTTGAATGATTGGACAATAAGTGAAATAGAAATTTAGACAAGGGTGGATCATGATAAAAATCTTATTAATGCCACTGCAGCTTGGGAGTATTTTCCTCACATCATTCAAATTAGCTTATTATACACATACACACACACACTTTTGACAGGTTCGTTTGGTAATTCAACAAATGTTTAATAGAAGTATTACATGTATATAACAGGTACAGGGACAAAACAGAGGTCCTGTCCATACAGACAGATTTTATATTTTTGTTGGCAAAGGAAGCAACAAACAGAAAACAAATAGATACTTTACATATCTCTCTTCACAGCCAAAATTTTAACTTAGGTCAATTGGACTATAAAGCCCAAGTCCAACATCAGCTATGCCGCTTCAGTGCTGAAACTTTCCATTTCCCTAAATGATAGAGGTTGCTGGAGGCCTCTCTGATACCTGGTCAGTTCTGAAACAGTTTGCCCAGGATTTGCCAAGGGATTCTCATGCTTTTTGCTTCCACTGAGCTAGGTCACAGGCTCTTTCTTATCCTGCAAGTTTCTTTCTTCCATCTGTATTGCTGTTCATTGAGATTTTAGTTCTCATCTCAAACATACACTAACACACACTAACAAATTGCAGCTAACACACACACTTTTCTCTGCTTTAACATCTTCAATAAATTCTCCATTCATTTTCCTCATTCCCCAAAAACAGTTGCTAGTTAGTAGTATTATATGAAAAGTGCTAGTCGCTCAGTCACTCATGTCTGACTCATTGTGACCTCATGGACTGTAGCCCGTCAGATTCCTCGGTCCATAGAATTTTCCAGGCAAGAATACTGGAGTGGGTAGCCATTTCCTTCTCCAGGGGATCTTCCCGACCCATGCATCAAACCTGGGTCTCTTGCATTGCAGGCAGGTTCTTTACTGTCTAAGCCATCAGGGAAGCCCAAGTATGCCAGCTGGGCTATACAGTGCTTTATGTTACTGTATTTGGATTTATATATATTTACAATTTGTGAAAGTTGCTTAGTCGGGTCTGACTCTTTGCGACCCCATGGACTGTACAGTACATGGAATTCTCCAGGCCAGAATACTGGAGTGGGTTGCCTTTTCCTTTTTCAGGGGATCTTCCCAACCCAGGGATCAAACCCAGGTCTCCCTCACTGCAGGTGGATTCTTTACCAGCTGNAAAGTTGCTTAGTCGGGTCTGACTCTTTGCGACCCCATGGACTGTACAGTACATGGAATTCTCCAGGCCAGAATACTGGAGTGGGTTGCCTTTTCCTTTTTCAGGGGATCTTCCCAACCCAGGGATCAAACCCAGGTCTCCCTCACTGCAGGTGGATTCTTTACCAGCTGAGCCACAAGGGAAGCCCATATATTAACAATAGCTCTATCATTAAGCAATGAAGTATCTAGATCTTCTCTACATTATCTCATTTTATCTTTTCAATAGCACTGCAAGTTATTTTAAAAATGTTTGTGATTTACAGATAAGGAATTGAGATTCAGAGAGGCTGAACTATTTGCTCAAGACCTAGATATAGTAAATTTGGGTCTTCCCAGGTGATTCCTACCATACCCTGCTATCTCCCACCTAAAAATATAGAAATCACACGAATGTGAAATTTGAAAGGACCCCCTAGGATCCTTTACAAGATCCTTTCCTGTGCAGGCACCATTTCTAAAGTATTCTTTTCCAGTGATCCAGTCTCTTGTAGAAATATTGGCTTATCACTGTGAATCTCAGTTTTCTCATCTATTAAGGGCAATACTTCTATGAATCTCACAAGGTTATTGTGAGGATTAAATGATAAAATATGTAAAAGTCCTTTGCAAACAATAACGCACTTTATAAATGTTCCCTAAATTTTCCTTACAAGTAAGTTAGACTTATAAAACAAATATTTTTATCTTTGAATTTAAGTCATTATAAATGAATTCTCCTTAATATATCTCTGACTTCATAATCACAGATTTAAAGAGAGAAACATATCCACAACTTTTCCTAGTAGGCAAAATTACTTTATATTAATGTTACTACTAGACATAAGACTAAGATTACAGTGTAAGTTTTTCTCAAACACTTTTAGAGATGGAGAAAAATATCAACTTTGGAACAGCTATGTGAACGTGAATTTTATCTTGTTAATGTGCAGCTATGTAAAATAATTAATATGGCTTGCAACAGGATGGATTTTAAATGAATTTTCTTATATAATTTCATTAGAATTTGTGCATATATTAAAAATATCAATGCAATTAGAATAAACATTTATTGAGCACTTGACACTGGTAACTCATTTAATAAAATTCTTCAGTTATAGGAAAATGACAATTTAACAATCAAAGGAAAGTCAACAGGAAAGGGAAAGTTAGTGTAGCAAGCTAATAAAATAATATTACAGGCAAAGGAAAACTACCTAGAATATATACTCTGACCTTTACCAGAGCCTTTGGTATGTTACTATATCCAACAATAGAAATATGTTTCAGAACACTTCATAGAAACTACAGATAAAATAGGTTAAATTTTATTACCTATAAGTTGCCCAAATGCATGCTCATTTAAAGCTTATCCATGGGTATATTATCTCTCTTTATCCAGGTAAATGGAAACACTTAATGTTAAATACTATAGCTTTTAAATTCCTCAGAGTACATTAATCTTAAAATCTGTCATTTCTCAAATTGTTTCTGTCCTTCTTTGCTTGATTTCATATAGCTTCCCTTTTTTCCTAAGGATTTTATTCTAAAAGGCCATAAAAATATATGGGCATATATATATACATGTGTGTGTGTGTGTGTTTGTATGCACAGTGTTTGCATCTTTTTCTAGACTATTATTTCTCTTGCTAATAAATAGAAATCAGATCAGGACCAAAGGTTCATAACTTCCTCACCTCTTATTAAGGTAGAAAAATAAAAATATATCATGTCTTTCACATTGCATAAGCCCACCTCGCTAAATAAAAACACTTACTGTTTTACTTACAGCCAATGTCCTTCAAATTGCTTGTGGTGATATATTTTTTCATCAGTGATGATGGGAAAATCAAAGAAATTCAGTTTTCTGCCTTCTAAGCTTCTTTTATCTCTGAGTGATGCAGGCTCAAGAGTTGCCAAATGAGATGGACAAAGGCAGCCAGATAGGGCTTCCTAGCCAATCTAAAAATAGCAGGTGGGGTGGGCAGATATTATACCACTTCTCTCTTGTTCTTTTATTTTTTTCTAAGAGCTAGGTACCATAAACATGACTTGTTCAAAATTAAAATAGTACAGAAAGATCTAGACGCATGGTCAGTTAGGTAAATTGATGTGAAATTCAATGTAAAGCTACATTCTGCGTTTCATACAGCAAGATTCCCTTACTCAGTTACCACTTGCACTGAAAGGAAATCTGACCATAAACTTGCAGGAATCAAGAACTGTCTTTGCCTTTTATTTTTCTTTCCTGAAGCTCCTTAAACAATAACTACTAATATTTGTTATATTTTTTAGTTTAAGAGGTCCTTTTACAGATTTTTCTGGCTCCTTACAACAAGTCTATTCCTTGGAAAGCTCCTAGCATTACAATTTGAAAAATGAGAAAACTGAGGCTCACAGAGAGGTTGAAGTTTGCCCAAGGTCATCCAGATTTTAAAAAAAGAGTATTTTCAAATTTCACATTTGTCTCACACACATGCACACACACAAGCATATTCTCTCCCTAAAGGTTCCAACATAAAATGGCTTTTAAAGATTAAATTTTTAGTTTTATACATACATGTAAGCACATTCAAATATATTCTATAGAGAAAAAAGTAATAAAATAGGGAATTGCCATGGCTAGTTAAGATTAGGTTTTGTTTTTCTTAAAGTGGGAACAAAGAAACTCACAGCTTAGCAGGAAATACTAATGTGTAAGTAGTTATCTCTTAGTGGTAAGATTACAAATATTTTTTTCTTCTCCTATTTTCTGCACATTTCAAACTTTACAGAATCAAGAAATTATGGGTTTAACTTTGATGCAAGAAAAAAAATTTTATAATATACTTTAAGGGGGAAAAGGCAGGACACAAAGTTAAATATAGAGCATGATCTCAACTTAGTAAAAAAGAAAAATGTTTCTTTGTAGACATAAAGCTGGAAGGTGATAGTCTGCCAGGAGAGTATCTCTGAGTGACAGGATCCAGGGATTGCTTTATTTGAACATTTCTTCAAAGTCCAAATTGTTTTCATGGGCATGTTGTACTTTTTTAAAGAAAAGAAAAATATTTAGGTTTATTGTCACTGCCAACTGGAAATCAAGTAAAGAAAATCATTTCAAATTATAAATCAATGGAAAACAATATACCCAAATTCTAAATAATAAAACTTTCAATTTGCACAAAGAGCATATCTATCATTAACCATAAGTCAATAAATTTTGCTAATAATCCAATATTAGTTTAAAAAACTCTGTATGATTACATTTTCGTTTTTAAACCTTTTTTTTTTTCTTTTCTAGCCATGCACACAGCTTGTAAAATCTTAGTTTCCCAACCAGGGAATGAACCCATGCCCTTGGCAGGTAAAGTGTGGAGTCCACTGGATTGCCAGGGGGCTCCCTGTATTATTACATTTTCATTATGATATTCAAAATTTTGGTTTTTGAAAATGAATGAAAGCCCTCTAAAGATTACAAATATACACAAATGTGGAAACTAGGTCTATGTATGTGCATATGCGCAACCCATGAGGATGTATATACGTTGAATGGATATGCAAGGACGTGGTAGGATTTCCAGTAGATTATGCTTTATTTATAATTTTCTAGATTTTTAATTTTCTGTATTAAGTATTGCTTAAGGACCCATAAAATTAGAATACCTCCCTTTACCTTATTACCTCTCTCCTTTACCTTATTTTGTTTGCAATAAAACAAACATTGCAGAACAGTCAAGGATTTCGTTCACTTCCCTGTTGGTCTCTATTGCTATTGTTCAGTTGCTAAGTTGTGTCCAGATCTTTGCGACCACATGGGCTGCATCATGCCAGGCTTCCCTGTCCTTCACCATCTCCTGGTCTTGTGAAAACTCATGTCCATTGAGTTGGTGATGCCATCCAACCATCTCATCCTCTGTCATCCCCTTCTCCTGCCTGCAATCTTCCCAGTATCAAGGTCTTTTCCAATGAGTCAGCTCTTTGCATCAGGTGGAGCTTCAGCATCAGTCCTTCCAATGAATATTCATGGTTGATTTCCTTTAGGATGGACTGGCTCTTATTGCTTAAGGACCCATAAAATTAGAATACCTCCCTTTACCTTATTACCTCTCTCCTTTACCTTATTTTGTTTGCAATAAAACAAACATTGCAGAACAGTCAAGGATTTCGTTCACTTCCCTGTTGGTCTCTATTGCTATTGTTCAGTTGCTAAGTTGTGTCCAGATCTTTGCGACCACATGGGCTGCATCATGCCAGGCTTCCCTGTCCTTCACCATCTCCTGGTCTTGTGAAAACTCATGTCCATTGAGTTGGTGATGCCATCCAACCATCTCATCCTCTGTCATCCCCTTCTCCTGCCTGCAATCTTCCCAGTATCAAGGTCTTTTCCAATGAGTCAGCTCTTTGCATCAGGTGGAGCTTCAGCATCAGTCCTTCCAATGAATATTCATGGTTGATTTCCTTTAGGATGGACTGGCTCGATCTCCTTGCTGTCCAAGGGACTCTCAAGAGTCTTCTCCAGCACCACAATTCAAAAGCATCAGTTCTTCGGTGCTCAGTCTTCGTTATGGTTGAACTCTCATATCTGTATATGACTACTGGAAAAGCCATAGCTTTGACTGTATGGACCTTTGTCAGCAAAGTAATGTCTCTACTTTTTAATATGCTGTCTAGGTTTGTCATAACTTTTCTTCCAAGGAGCAAGCATCTTTTAATTTCATGGCTGCAGTCACTGTCCACATTGATTTGGGAACCCCAAAATAAAAAATCTTCCATTTTTTCCACTGTTTCCCCATCTATATGCCGTGAAGTGATGGAACCAGATACCATGATCCTAGTTTTTTGAATGCTGAGTTTTAAGCCAGCCTTTTCACTCTCCTCTTTCACCTTCATCAAGAGGCTCTTTAGTTCCTCTTTGCTTTCTGGTATTAATGTGGTATCATCTGCATATCTGGGGTTGGTGATATTTCTCCTAGCAATCTTGATTCCAGCCCAGCATTTTGCAGGATGTACTCTGCATATAAGTTAAATAAGCAAGGTGATAATATACAGCTTTAACTTACTTCTTTCCCAATTTTGAACTAGTCCATTGTTCTATGTTGGGCTCTAACTGTTGCTTCTTGACAAGCATATAGGTTTTTCAGGAGCCAGGTAAGGCAGTCATGCATTCCCACCTCTTAAAGAATTTTCTAGTGTGTTGTGATCCATACAAAGGCTTTAGCTTAATCAGTGAAGTAGATGTTTTTCTGGAATTTCTTTGCTTTCTCTATGATCCATTGGATGTTGGCAATTTGATCTCTAGTTCCTCTGTCTTTTCTAAAACCAGCTTGTTCATATGGAAGTTCTCCATTCACAAACTATTCAAGCCTAGCTTGAAGGATTTTGAGAATTACTTTGAAAGCATGTGAAATGAGCGCAATTGTGCCATAGTATGGACGTTCTTTGGCATTTCCCTTCTCTGGAACTAGAATGAAAACTGTCCTTTTCCAGTACTGTAGCCATTGCTGAGTTTTCCAAATTTGCTGGCATCTTGAGTGTAGTGCTTTAACAGCATCATCCTTTAAGATTTGGAATAGCTCTGCTGTTGATGAAATAGCTTCATCATCTCTACTAACTTTGGTCCTAGTGATGTCTCCTAAGGCCCACTTGACTTCACACTCCAGGACATCTGGCTCTAGATGAATGATCACACCAGCGTGGCTATCTGGGTCGTTAAGATCTTTTTAAAATACTTCTTCTGTGTATTCTTGCCACCTCTTGTTAACCTCTTCTGCTTCTGTTAGGTCCTTGCCATTTCTGTCCTTTATCGTGACCATCTTTGCAAGAAATGTTCCCTTAGTATCTCCAATTTTCTTCAAGAGATATCTAGTCTTTCTTATTCTATTGTTTTCCTCTATTTTTTGCATCATTCACTTAAGAAGCCTTTCTTATCTCTTCTTGCTATTCTCTGGAACTCTGCATTGTTAGGTAAATCTTTCATTTTCTCCTTTGCCTTTGGCTTCTCTTTTCTCAGCTATTGGTAGGGCCTCCTTAGACAACCATTTTGCCTTCTTGCATTTCTTTTTCTTTGGGATGGTTTTGGTCACCATCTCCTGTACAATGTTATGAACCTCCTTCCTTAGTTCTTCAGGCACTCTATCAGATCTAACCCTTTGAATCTACTTGTCACCCCCAATGTATAATCATAAAGGATTTGATTTAGGTCATACCTCAATGGTCTAGAGGTCTCTATTAAATAGTATTAAGTATAACTTAGGAATTATCTGAGGTGCTTCACAAAGATAGCATTCTTCTGTCTGAAAGGCCAAGGTCCCAACCAGGTATGGGCCCAACGCAGGATTTTTGCCTACAGCCTGTAACAATGCCCTTGTAAGAACATCTGGGTAACAGTTTGGGTGGGGCATGGAGGGGAATAGAGCATTCTTTCCTTTTATCACTTTTCCAGGGCAGAAACATTGAACTCATAACAGTAACCATATTCTTTTACACAAACAAAAACAATACACATCTTTGCTAACTTAAACACAAATAGAAAAAGCAAGGACAATTTCTAAAAAGGCTTTAAAAATAATTTATAGACATTGAGAGTTCTCTTTGTTGCACCTATCTTTCCTAGGTAGGTGTACAAAGATCCTTATGTAGCTTGCTGAAAATTGATAAGAACTATAACCTATTATAAATTTTATTATAGTTGATTTACAATGTTGATTTCTATTGTATAACAAAGTGATTCAGCTATATATATATATATTACATATACGTACATGATACCTATACACACATTCTTTTTCATATTCTTTTCCAGTGTGGTTTATTACAGGATATCTCCCTGTGCTATAGAGTAGGACTTTGTTGTTTATCCATTCTATATATAATAGTTTGCATCTACTAATCCCAAACTCCCAGTTCCTCCCTCCCCACTTCATCTCCCCTTTGGCAACTACAAGTCTGTTCTGTGAGTTTCTGCTTAATAGAAAAGTTCGTTTGTGTCATATTTTAGATTCTGTATATAAAGTGATATCATATGGTATTTGTCCCTTTCTAATCTATTTCATAAATATAATCTCTCGGTTTATCTATGTTGCTGCAAGTAGCATCATTTCCGCCTTTTTATAACTGAGTAGCGTGTGTGAGTGCTAAGTCGCTTCAGTTATGTCTGACATTGCAACCTGATGGACTGCAGCCCATCAGGCTCTGCTGTCCATGGGATTCTCCAGGCAAGAATACTGGAGTGGGTTGCTGTGCCCTCCTCCAGGTGATCTTCCCGACTCAGGGATCGAACCCAGTCTCTTACTTCTAAACTGCATTGGAAGGTGGATTCTTTACCACTAACTTCCCTGGTAGCTCAGCTGGTAAAAAGTCTGCCTGCAACGCAGGAGATCTGGTTTGATTCCTGGGTCGGGAAGATCCACTGGAGAAAGGATAGGTTACCCACTCCAGTATTCTTGGGCTTCCCCGGTGGCTCACCTGGAAAAGAATCCTCCTGCAATATGGGAGACCTGGGTTCAATCCCTAGGTTGGGAAGATTCCCTGGAGAAAAGAACGGCTCCGACTCCTGTATTTTGGCCTGGAGAATTCCATGGACTGTATAGTCCATGGGGTTGCAAAGAGTCGGACAGGACTGCACGACTTTCACTTCACTTCACAGCACCATTTGCAAAGCTGTAGCTGAGTAGTATTCCATGTATATATGTGCCACATCTTTATCTGTTCTTCTTTCAGTGGACACTTAAGCTGTTTCCATGTCTTGAGTATTATAAACAGCACTCCAGTGAATATTGGAGTTCGTGTCTTTTTGAATGATAGTTTTTTAGGGATATAGTTCCAATAGTGGTTCCACTGGATCATATGACAACTTTTTTAGTTTTTTAAGGAACCTCCCTAGTGTTTTCCTTGGAGGTTGCACCAATTGATATTCCCACCAACAGTGTAATTTCTCCACTCCCTCTGCAGCACATGTCATTTTGCAGCACTTGTTATTTGTAGACTTTCTAATGATGGACATTCTGACCCCTGTGAGGTGGTACCTCGATGTAGTTTTGATTTGCATTTCTCTAATTAGTAATGTTCACCTTCTCTGTGCCTGTTGGCCATCTGTAGCTCTTTGGAGAAATGTGTTTAGATCTTCTGCCCATTCTTTGATTGGGTTGAAAAACCAGAGTCTATTAATCTCATATACTTCCCAAGAGAAGGAAATTCTCTTGGTGTTATAAGTATCAAGCATCAAATTCTTCGGAGTTTTACATAACAACTGAAAATAAAGCTACTTATTTCAAAATTAGCAGGATGTTTACATTCAGAAATGAAAAATCATAATTTTTGAAACACTAATGGAGATACAAAAAATGTTTTTATTCAGTACCACTCACAAAGAACAGAAAATCTCAAAAAAGGAAAATGCTAAGAACTTGGGTAGAAACCTAATCTGCTATATTGCTCCAAAATTCCTTAAGGGAAAGAGTAATTTCTAACAACTGAGATGTTCTTTTATCAGTCTCTGGCATGCAGTAGGAGATCAATAAATATTTGCTGAATGAATAAATCTAATATTAAATGAAAACCTTCTCCCAAGAATCTCAACAATAACTTCAATCCCACTCACTGGAGGTAACCACAATGAAGTTTGCTGAATCTCTCCACACACCAAACTATTTCCATTCAAAAAATATAGATTATCCTATTGTAGTTCTATTTCATTCATTTTAATAACTACACAAATTTACCAGTTTTCTAATGCTTTCAGCAACCAAGATGCTGAATGAAAGGAAATAAAAATACTAAGAGTAATGACTAACATGCATTGAGCATTGTTCTAAATGCTTTATATTAATATATACCAAATTGAACACATTAGAACTGTGCAACTTTATATGTTAAGGTACTATTACTTATGGACCTCCTATAAAGAAATTTTAAAATATTACTTTCCAAAGATTATAATGACTTGCCTAAAGTTAGACAGTAAGTGGCAGAAGAAGGATGTGAAGCCAGCAGTCTGTCTTGGGAGCCTGTGTTCTTAGTCATTTACTGCCTCTGTGATGTTAAAAATAATAAAGATAAATTCTTACAGCTGACTGTTAGTATATACCAGATGTAAACATACTAGGAGACAATGTCCGGGTTTGTTTTTAACTATATCATAACCTTACACTAAGTAGTGCCTTCAAAGGAATCATAGCAATAGGTTATATGTTCAGAGTCTGTCGTGAAGTCAGAAACATTTGAATTAGCAAAAATATATAATTTTCCTTCACATATATTTCATAAACTGAACAAGAAAAGAGATCTAAATGCCTATTACCTTCTAATGGCCAAAAGCAGCTTTTATATGTTTTACTACCCGTTTTGTTCATTAGACTTGTCACTAAATGATTTGTGGTCATTAAAAACAAAAAACTATATCCAGTCACACACACAAAAAGAACCTGAATCACATTAAAAGTATATACAACTCAGACTAAACTCAGATCCAAGAGTGTTTTGAATAATGGCAGAATCTTTGGAATAAATGTAGTCTCTCAAGGCAACTATTCTGAAGAGAACAATATTCAATTATCTGTGTAAGGACAGTCTGTTAAAAGTTACCATACTTAACAGGTCTCTTTCATTTACTAATTTAGCAACCAGTTCATGTCAACCATCAGTGAAATAACTTATGTCCATATTGTCTACTGTCTCCAAGCTAGTGATTTGATAGCTAGTATTCTAAGCACTGTACAACACATCAAAATAGTGTTGCTGAGCCAAGTGAAGCATAAATTGTCTTATAACATTAGCCAATTTCCCAATTTATTCTTCTAACAGTGATTCCACTGACAGTAACAGCAAGGAAAAAAGGCAGCTTTAGAAGATGCCTTATCTTTGACTGAATCTTATTAGTCTGAACAAGGGATACCAGTAAAAGCAGGGCATCCACACACATATGCATCTATTCAGTATCACCAAAATACCACCACCGTTTCCAAGTGACGCCAACTGACATTAAAGGTGCTATGTTTCAGATGATTTGTCGATTGAAGATCAGGTTTCACCTACCCTTGTACTGAATCACTTTCTAGATCATGATTTCCTTAAGTAAAACTTCCTTCTTGAAAAAACAAGCATCTGGCTGAGCTCATGTATTTCCACAGAATAATAAAAATAACTGGAAGTTTCTTTGTATACATAATTGCTAAATAAGTGGTAAACAGTCTGGCAAGTCAGCCCTTAACAAAAAGTCTAATGAGTGAACATTAAAAAATTAAATTTCTTGGCAACCTGTTAGGCATAATTATCTGAGTACTATCCCATAAAAAAACAATAGGTATTATTCAATCTACAACCTAGAGAATCCCCTGAGAGTTGTGTACCAGACATTCTTACAGTAAAATAATTCTCAAAGCACTACCTTTTGGATTGCCTTTATCTGACAGCTCATTTCCCCTCCTGCTTCGGTACACATAAAATCTCACTCAATAAAGTATTTATTAATCAATTAATGCTTTTGCTCTGGCGACGCAAAAGATCTCTCATCAGCTCTTATCTTTTCCCAGCCATTCATCACCAAGATTATGATGCTTGGATTACAGCCAGAGCCAAGGAAAGAACCAAGTATATAATGACCTCATGTGGCAAAGGGCTACAATTACTGAATTAACTATAACATAATCATGGGCTTAAACTACTTTTGTTAGTGGATTTTTATTTTCAAATCGCTACTTTAAATGGGCATTAATAACTAGAGAAGGTTAGAGAAGGAAAGGAAAATGACCTTAGATATAAAGAGCACAGGTAAAAATAGAATCACTACTCACTAAAATAAAATGAACCCCCACACTACAAAGTCAAAATATCTGGGCTGTTTCGGCTTTAATTTTTGCAGAACCTTGAGAACCCCTTAGCCTCTCACATCTATAAAATGGTGATAAATTTTGTCTACCACAAACTCTAAGTTACAATGATTAAGAAATTATTTTAACATCTGATATTTAATGGTTCTTTTATTCTATTTATGGTATTTGCGACTTTATATATCTAAAATATTTTTAAGGTCATCATAAAAATATAAACCAAAAACTAAATTACTGTTACCTAATTTGACTTCTAATTGTTACCTTTTATATTCTAGTATATTGATGAACACTGGTTGATATAGAACTTATTTTATTCTAGGCATAGAACTAAAATTAAATGAATTCAAAGGGTACTCATATTACTAATAATCTTCTTTGGGAGTAGTCTTAACACTTGAAAAAACAATTTGATATTTATCAATTCAAAATCTGCCAAAACAGAACTCAGCGTGAAATTTTTGACCGCAATCCAAATCTTCATTGATATAAAATACTCTTGAGGACATCAATATCGTATGAAGAACTTATACTCGTTAAATGTACAATTAGTGCTTCTCAGGTGGCGGCTCAGTAGGAAAGAATCTGCCTGCCAATGCAGGAGACGTAGGACACACAGGTTCAATTCCTGGGTCAGGGAGATCCCCTGGAGAGGATCTGGCAACCCACTCCAGTATTCTTTCCTTGGAGATCCCCTGGTCAGAGAAGCCTGGTGAGTGACATGACTCAGCACAAGCATGAAACATACAACAGAGCTGCAGTCAAGGTCATCTTTAAAAAGGTGAGGAAAGGAGCAGGTAAAACTGAATCAAATTCAAATGACATACCTATTTCTCACTTAATGTCTTTTATTCCTAAAAGCATTAAGTAAAAATCTTTAAATATTTTCTGTTAATTTTATAATAGGGCAATGGATTATATATCCCAAGATTCTTGATTGAGCAATAATGGGAGAAAGAAATGGCAACCAACTCGTTTTCTTGACTGAGAAATCCCATGGACAGAGGGGCCTGGTGGGCTATAGTCCATGGGGTTCCAAAGAGCTAGACATGACTTAGCGATTAAATTGGAGAAATGGGAACCCACTCCAGTATTCTTGCCTGGAGTATGCGGTGGGCAGAGGAGTCTGGTGGGCTTATCCATGGGGTTGCACAGAGTCGGTCACGACTGAAGCGACTTAGCGTGCATGCATGAGCAATAACAAGTTTACAAGAAATATACAATATACTTTGTGCATAAAATACATTGTAAACAAGGGTTACTTGCAAAAGAAGAAAGTTCCATAGTTGGTGATGGTTGGTGGAGAATAATAAAGAATTTTGCTTTCTGTACCATTTACCCCTTCCAATTTTCCACCCTTTTTGGGAACCAATGGTCATCTTATGTTTTAAACTCTACTTAAAATTAAGTGACAATACAAAATAACACAGAAACTTCAAAACACATGGAAATGGCATCTATACATAATAGACCAGAGTCCTAGAAGATATAACTTTTTCATTCCTCTCATTTCACATACTTAGGCAAAGTAAATTTACCTGATGTACAATTCAAATGTGTTCTAATAATCTCTGCATATATAGTAAATTATTATGCTTTTGTCTGAGATGGAAATGTATAGATATTGTTCTTTACTGTCTACTTTAGTATATTTTTAGAGTAGGAAGAATTTTTATACCCAAGGAGAGAAAAAAAAGGTGACTGTCTGAACAATGACAGATGTTATAGCAGAAAGTTACTACTGAACAGTTCTTATGGAAGAATACTGTACTTTGGCATTATTAATCTCAGTACTAATACATTTTATAATTAATAATTAATGACATTTCAAGGCACTACATAGACTAAGTGGAAAAAATGAAATACATCAAACCTGCCTTCATTTTTCAATATTCAACTATCGAACTGAAGATGAGAAAAAGTAATTTTATTATAAAATAAATTCTTTGAAGAAGACAAACCTTATTAGGATCAGAGAAGGGAATGGCAACCCACTCCAGTGTTCTTGCCTGGAGAGTCCCAGGGATGGGGGAGCCCAGTGGGCGGCTGTCTATGGGGTCACACAGAGTCGGACACGACTGAAGCAACTTAGCAGCAGCAGCAGCAATAAACACCCAAAATATTACTAAACCAAGGTAGCTCACATCTCTACCAAATGCAAGATTAGCCAACTCCAAGACTTAATATAAAGCTACAGTAATCAAGACAGTGTGGCATGGGCAAAAGAAGAGACAAATAAATCAATGGAACAGAATAGAGAGCCTAGATATATACCCACATAATTATAGTCAATTGAATTTCAACAAAGAAGAGAAGGTAATTCAATTAAAGCTAGTCTTTCAACAAACAGTGGACAAGTGGACCTCCACATGCAAAAAAAAAAAAAAAAAGAACCTAGACCCAGATCTTACACCCTTCACAAAAATTAAATCAAAATGGATCATAGATCTAAATATAAAATGCAAAATTATAACCCCCATAGAGGATAACATACTTGAAAACCTAAACGACCTTGGTATGGTGATGTCGTTTTAGACAACAACACAAAGTATGATCCATGAAAGAAATAACTGATACACTGGGCTTCAATAAAATTTAAAAACTCCTGCTCTGCAAAAGACAGTCAAGAGAAAATGACAAACCACAGATAGGAGAAATATTTGCAGAAGACACATCTGATAAAGGACAATTACCTAAAATATATTTAAAAAAAAAAAACAAACCACTTAAGACTCAGTAGTAAGAAAATGAACTCAATTAAAAAAACAGACAAAAGATCTTAACGGATACCTCACCAAAGAAGATATACAGATAGAAAGACAATTATCATATGTTCTGTGCTGTGTTTAGTCGCTCAGTCGTGTCTGAGTCTTTGCGACTCCATGGACTGTAGTTGCCAGGCTCTTCAGTCCACGGGATTCTCCAGGCAGTAATACTGGAGTGGGTTGCCATGCCCTCCTCCCGGGGATCTTCCCAACCCAGAGACTGAACCCAGGTCTCCCACATTGAAGGGAGATTCTTTACCGTCTGAGTCACCAGGGTAGCCCAAGAATACTGGAGTGGGTAGCCTATCCCTTCTCCAGGGGATCTACCTGACCCAGAAATTGAACTGGGGTCTCCGGGCTTGCAAGTGTATTATTTCCTAGATGAGCTTACCAGGGAAGCCCTCATATGTACTAGGGAATTGCAAATTAAAATAAAATACAACAAACTACCTTCATGGGCAAAATCCAAATCACTGACAACAACAAATGCTGACTGGGATGTGGAGTAACAAGAACTCTCGTCATTACTGGCAGAAAGGCAAAATACAACCAACCATTCTGGAAGACAGTTTGGCAATTTCTCAGAAACCTAAACATACTCTTAATAGATGGTCCAGCAACTGCACTCCTTGGTATTAACTCAAATGAACTGAAAAGTTATGTCCACATAAAAACCTGTACACCAACATTTATACTACTTATAATTGCCCAACCTGGAAGCAATCAAGATATATCTTAGCAGGTGAGAGGATCAACTGTGATACATCCAGACCACAGAATATTTTTCAGTGCTAAAAAGTAATGAACTATCAAGCCATGAAAGACAGAGGGAATTAAATGCAAGTTACTAAGTGAAAGAAGCCACTGATAAAGCTATCTACTGATTCATGATTCCAACTCTGTGATATTCTGGAAGAAGGCAAAACTATGACGACAACAAAAAGACAACTGCCAGAGGTTAGGAGGGTGGGAGGGACGAACAGAATACAGAGGATCTTCAGGGCAGCAAAATTATTTTGTATACTACAATGGTGGTTACATGTCATTTTTCATTTGTCAAAACCCACAGAAGATACACCAGTGAGTAAACTCTAATGCAAGCTATGAACTTTGAATAATAATGATGTGTCAATGCAGGTTCATTGATTATAATTAATGGACCACTCTGTTGGGGGATGGTGATATTGGAGGAAGCTGTGCAAGTGTTAGGGCAGAAAGTATATGGGAGCTCTGTACTTTTCAGTCAGTTTTGCTGTGAACCTAAAACATTTCTGAAAAATAAAAATAAAGACTTAAAAATAAGTTCTTTAGTTTAGTTTAACACCAATGTACCAGAGTCAATTGCTTGGGGATGATAATATACTATGGTTAAGTAAAATGTTACCATGGGGGTACAAAGGAGCTCTGATCATTTTGTAACTTCTATGAGTCTAAAATTATTTCTAAAAACCCTTTCTTTCTTTTAAGAAAAGAAGTAAGATTTTCAAATGAGGAAGACTATTGTCTACCAGGATTTGTAAATACTTTATGTAAATTATTTCGCATTTTTCTGGAGGTAATGAAATATACACCTCTATGTAAAAAATATTTTGGGACTCCTTCTCCTTTAAAATATAACAGACTTAACTTCTGGGAGCTTGATAAACACTGCTCTAAATTTCAGGCATAGAAGATAAGAAAACTCTGAATGAGGGGATAAATCTTGTACAATTGATTACCTTCTTAGAAGAGTAAACTATAAAAAGTAGTACATATACTTTGAGGAAAGATGATTTGATATGGGAGACAGGATCCAACAGATAATGCAGACAGCTAGGCTCAATATTCTTGTGCCCATCCAGTGGTACAGCTTTTGAGTCAGGACAAATAGTAATTTTTTAAGCTTCTTTTCAATTTTACAGATTTAAAAAGTCACAAGATAATCATTTTTAAAGGTTATGGAACATCTCTAAAATGTCTCCATTTAAAATCAATGTTAATTTATATAAACCACTGTCAACCTTTTTATAGTCATAATTTTATTCAAAAGTATAATAAATTTTAATTCTAAGAAAGATGCAATCATTTCAATGGGTGTAGCTCATTAGAATTCAAGAGATTTATATTTATTAGGCAAATATTTAATTTAATAAACAAACTCATTTATATCTAACAAAAACAAATTCATACAATATCATGAGACAAATATTTATGGCAATTATAGGTCTGAAACAAGCCTCTCATTCAAAGATCAGTGCATCTAAACTATTTAATTCACTAAATTATTATCTTTGAATATCAAGAAACTAAACACAAGATATTTTAAAAAGGAAAATGATCGTTTCAAAGTAACTTTCCTCTTATTTAAAAAAACCAGTTTCTCTAAAATGTCAAATAGAAAGGTTAAATACAAGTAAAACACAGTGCACATTAAACAAAGCTGAAAAAAATCTATACATACAGATCTAAACCTAGAGAGGTAAAATAAATCCATGCAGATTTTTTAGAATTACAACTATTCTGCATCCTGCCCTCTTTATTAATATGTGTAATTTCTAATCAACAAAACATGATAATGCTTTCAAGATACATAACATAAAGCAAGATCATTTTTATCAGTAATTTCTCTAAAAGGAGAGGAAAAAAATACTTAAGATATAATCCGACAGAGCAACGAAACTATGAAGTGAAGAGTGATGTTCTCAAAGGAGAAATGTGTGACTTTTATTTACTTTTAAATAAAACTTTAAAATAGCAGGTTGCCTATTAATCCAGACAGCAGGGAAAGCAGAACAGTGACAGGAAATAAGAGCTGGAACTAACTAAGCAGTCTTTACTAAGAAGATAATCCACCTTGTTTTCAGTTTCCTTTTATGCTTCTCACCAAGTATAAAGGTAAAGAAAAACTACTCATTTTCAGTACAGCATCAGTAAAAACTATAATGGAAAAATGGATAACTCACTGTGTCCCACTAATATTTTACCTAAAAAAATGGTAAGAAATTTAAGGAAAACTGTAATTCCACCTCAAATGATTTAAAGACAATCAGAATTTAAGCCAACTCTTTAACTGGAATAGTAATACTCCATTCTAAAAGAATGGTCTGTGAAGGGAAAAAGCAGGCAGTTATTTGAAGTTCCAAATAGATTCAATCTTTATACTCATGTAATAATCTTCAGTTATCTTTTAAGTGTAGCAACAATTCCTCTTTAATCCTCTAAAATCCCATGCAAAAGATAAAGCCTCACTCATACCACACAGGTAGAAACAAAGACAGGAAAAAGACTAAATGACTTGTAAGTTATGTCATTACAAACTGGGAACAAAGTCCAACTTGCTACTCTATAAATGTGTTATGGACACCTTAATAAATATCAGTGAAGTGATTAAATATTAAACCCGATCTTAACTTCCACATCAATTAAGGTGGAAGGGAAAGCACCTGATCAAAAGTATTTGCAATGAAACCTCATAATCCTTTTTTGATGGATTTCTTAAATTCCACTTTTCAATTTTTAATAGATACACTAATTTATTTACACAGGACACATTATCATTTATGTAACATTAAAGCTTCCAGCTAAGAAACTGGTCATTGAGATGAGAAGCACCAGGAAAAAAAAAAAGTCAAGTAGCTGAGGAGGATAACAGAGCAAAGACAAAAGGAGACTGGATCCTTTATGATGTAGCTTAACTACTATAAAGATTCTGGAACCACCTAATGCCAGATTCCTTGTAAGGGATACTTATATGTCCTTGTTTCTTTAAACCCACAAAAGAGAAAAAAAAAAAAAAGCTAGTAATAAATTTTCATATAGGATTCATTAAAAAAATTTTTGGGGGGGGAATAAAAGTAGTTAAAAACTTGGGTTTAGACAAGAGACATGAAAATGGACCCATGCAGATACATAAAGCTGAAGAAGGTGGAATCATTTGGTTGCGTGTAGTCATCAGCGAGATCACAAAGTGCTCAAAAAGTCTTTTACCTGAGGGAAGGAAAAAAATATTAATGTAATTCCTTGGCTAATTTCAGATATCTAATATTCATTTTCAATTAGAAGTATCGAACAGGTGAAGACCTCAACTGTATAACAGCATTTACTTTCAAAAGAAATATTAACAAATACTTGAGTAATAAAAGATGAATGATCCAAAAAGTAATTACAGAAGTTATTAAATTTACATCTGAGACTGATACACTTCTATAACAGTCATAATACTAATTTTCTCTTTATAATACCACAGACCCTGACATGTGCAGCTTTAGCACTGATAACATGAGTAATTGCAATGGTTTAAACAACTCTAAAGGTCTTGACTGTGTATGTAATCTATGTAATAGATTTATAATTTTTCTGAAGCACAAATGTGAATCATACATAGACTATAAATATTAAAATGTGATGAAAGGTCATGTAAGTAGTGAATGAACCTAACCAAGTGACCAATGTCACAATACAAGATATTGCTCTCTCTATATTTTAGACTATAGAGTAATTCTAATGAATAGACAAAAGACTACTGCCTTGCAAAAATACATGAAAAAGATAGCCAAATTCTAACATTACTAATTAAAGTAAAAAATAATTCTATGAAACGATGACCATTAATCAAAACTATGAAGTGCTAGCTAAAATGAAAAAGTGACCTTACAGATTCATATAGCTAAAATAATGGTTGGCTTTTAGTATTGCAATGGTTGACTTAATTTTATTTAACAGTATCGCAAGTGAATTCTATCCTATATTTTTAACATCATTAAATTAGTGAAAGTCATTCAGTTGTGTCTGACTCTGCCACCCCATGGACTATACAGTCCTTGGAATTCTCCAAGAGAGAATATTGGAGTGGGTAGCCATTCCCTTCTTCAGGAGATTTTCCCAATCCAGGGATCAAATCCAGGTCTCCTGCATTGCAGGCATATTCTTCACCAGCTAAGCCACACGAGAAGTCCTTAAATTAATTAGTGAAGAGGTCACTTAAATTTTACAGATATGCTTTTCTTTGAAAGTCAAAGTATTAGTCGCTCAGTTGTGTCTGACTCTTTGGGTAACCCTCCAGGCTCCTCTGTCCATGTAATTCTCCAGGCAAGAATACTGGAGTGAGTCTCCATTCCATTCTCCAGGGGATCTTCCTGACCCAGGGATTGAACCCAGGTCTTCTGCATTGCAGGCAGATTCTTTACCATTGAGTCACCAGGGAACACCATGGGAAAAACAACTATATGCTAGTATAGTAATCTATAATGCTGAGATTTTTCAAAATTCTTAATATACTTTATAATGTTACACACCTATTACACTAAAGAGCAGACATTTTATGACAGGAAAAAGAAAAATAAAATTTCTCTCAAAACTAAACAAACAACAAAAAAAGGAGGGCTTTTTCTTTAGATCTTAGATCATTAAGTTAATTAAGATGGATAGCTACCCTGGTGGCTCAGACAGTAAAGCATCTGCCTACAATGTGAGAAACCCGGGTTCGATCCCTGGGTCGGGAAGATCCCCTGGAGAAGGAAATGGCGACTCACTCCAGTACTCTTGCTTGGAAAATCTCATGGACCGAGGAGCCTGGTAGGCTATACAGTTCATGGAGTCGCAAAGAGTCGGACACGACTAAGCAACGACTTCACTATTGGGATATTTATTATATAAATCCCATTACTAGTCTCTCTCAAGTATTCATCAATATGTTCTCTTCCAGTCCTTTTATCAATATGAGCACCACTTACTTAATAGAATATAGTCAACTCTAAATATATGGAAGATTAACTCTGATTAAGATAATGACTCAATGATTAGGCAATGCTAAGTCACAGACAAGGCACCAAATAAAACTCAAAACTATAAATCTTTAATAACAAGACTCCAGCTAATATAAAAATGGATGAGATCCATATCCTGTAATTTTAGAGGGGAGTAAGCAAGAACTTCTGTTAATGTTACTCCTAAAATACAGATGAAGAAACGAAAGGATAAAGAAGGTCTTATTTTATTTAAGGCTACAAATCTAGAAGTTAAGATGAAAATCTAAATAGGCTAAATCCCTCTAAAGCTCTTAACTGTCTTTTAATATAACTCTGTCATCTTTCATTAGAAGATCATTTTCTCAGAAGTTAGAACACTTGACAAGACAAAACAACATTATTTATAATCTTCGTATTCAACATAAATCTACCTTTTCAATTAGACTGTCATGTTTGTCTTTAAAGTCTTCATTAACATCCAGTGTTAAGATAGGCACTTCTTGTAGATAATCAAAGTTGGTTCTGTTCAAAAGGAGAGAGATGAAAAAAATATTTAGAAAAAGCAATAAATAAAAGAGAAACACTAAAAACATATTCTTATGCCTTCATTTGAAAATCAAAATGTTATCCATTGTTTTGCATTAAAATTATCCTGCAAGTACTTCATCTAGCAATGCCTTCTTTCTCACCTAAATTTACTATGCATATCTAAAAATCTCAGATATAAAATGTATAAAGCCAGCCATTATGAAATGTCAGTTCAGTTCAGTTGCTCAGTCATATCCGACTCTTTGTAACCCCATGAACTGCAGCACACCAGGCCTCCCTCTGTCCTTTACCAACTCCCAGAGTTTACCCAAACTCATGTCCATTGAGTCAGTGATATCATCCAACCATCTCATCCTCTGTCATCCCCTTCTCCTCCTAACCTCAATGTTTCCCAGCATCAGGGTCTTTTCCAATGAGTCAGCTCTTTGAATCAGGTGGCCAAAGTATTGGAGTTTCAGCTTCAACATCAGCCCTTCCAATGAACACCCAGGACTGATCGCCTTTAGGATGGACTGGTTGGATCTCCTTGCAGTCCAAGGGACTCTTAAGAGTCTTCTCCAACACCATAGTTCAAAAGCATCAATTCTTTGGCACTTAGCTTTCTTTATAGTCCAACTCTCACATCCATACCTAACCACTGGAAAAACCATAGCCTTGACTAGATGGACCTTTGTTGACAAAGTGACGTCTCTGCTTTTTAATATGCTGTCTAGGTTGGTCATAACTTTCCTTCCAAGGAGTAAGTGTCTTTTAATTTCATGGCTGTAATCACCATCTGCAGTGATTTTGGAACCCCCAAAAATAAAGTCAGCCACTGTTTCCCCATCTATTTGCCATGAAGTGATGGGACCAGATGCCATAATCTTAGTTTATGAAATATAATTCTCCTGAAAAACCAAAATCACACCAGAAGGTAGGGATGTTTAAAGATGAGAAAACTAAAGATCAGGGAGACCATTCTGGGGCTCAGAGATCTGTCTAAGGTCGCAAACCAATAAGTGAGATGGATTTGAACCAAGATTTGACTAATGATAAAGTACAGTGATCTAAGACACAAATCTGAAATATCCTAAATTCTGTCTGAAAGAGAGTTTAGGCATAACTCAGAGATACTGCAGGTGTGGATCTAGATAACTACAATTAAATGAATATCACAACAAAGCAAGTCACACATATTTTTTTGGATTCCCCATGGTTACAAAAGTTACATTTACACTATATTGCAGTATAGCAAATGTGCAATATCATTATGTCTAAAAAAAAGTACATAAAAATACTTTATTGTTAAAAGTTGCTATCATCTGATGCTTTAGCAAGTCACAATCTTTTTGCTGTTGGAGGGTTTGAAATATTTCAAGAATTTACAAAATGTGACATAGAGACACAACATTAGCAAACGCTGTTGGAAAAATGGTGCCAGCAGACTTGCTTGACACAGTGTTGCCAGAAACCTTCCATTTGTAAGAAATGTAATATCTGTGAAGCACAATAAAGGGAAGTGCTATACAACAAGGTATGAGTGTGTGAGTGTGTGTGTGTTATTTGCTCAGTTGTGTCCAACTCTTTGCAACCCCAGGACTCGATCCCAACAGGCTCCTCTGTCCATGTAAATCACCAGGCAAGAATAATGGAATGGGTAGCCATTCCCTTCTCCAGGGGATCTTCCCAACCAAGAGACTAAACCCAGGTCACCTGCATGGCAGGCAGATTCTTTACTGTTTGAGCCACCACGGAAGCCTACAAGGTATGCTTGTACCTAAATTATATATACAGATGTATCTCTTACTTTATTCTTTTACTTATTACTTTAACGTGAACTCCATATACTATGCTGTAAAGACGACCGGAGATTAGCTATAAAAACTTCAAGAAATTAGGATCTCATTGCAATAAAAAAGAGTCAAAATTCACACTTAATTCTAAGAGATCCTACATTACTAATATAAATGAATAAAAATAAAAGTTGTATATGTTTTGGATTAAACTTTGATACATAAACTTAAAATCAATAGTAAATAAGGAAATCTTACTTTAGTGTTCTATGCAGGAGCCAGCTTTCATGCTTATAGTGAAGTTTCTCCAAGTATTCAAGAGGAATGCCTTGTTCTTCGTTTCTTCCCCGTAAATATATTCTATTCAAGCATTTCTAAAAGAAAAAGCAGTAAGAAAGGGCTAGGAGGAGTGATGGAGGCAAGAAACAATTCAATAATTTTCTTGTCAGCTGCCATTAAATTTTCCCTCTTTAGTGTCTCTTTATTTATGCTAGCCAAAAATCTCTGCTTTTCCTAGAAAATGGAATAGTTCAACTTTCACTCCTTTGGTGGTTCTAAACCAAGAATTACGTCTATAAACTTTTGGCATCCATACTTGAAATATAAAGTATAAAATAAGTTTGGTTAAAAAACAAAAAAATGCACCTGTGATAAACCATGATGGAAGAAAATATGAAAAAGAGTATATATCTGTATAACTGAGTCACTTTGCTATATGGCAAAAATTAAACACAACACTATAAATCAACTATACTTCAATAAAATTTTTAAAAAATTTATTTAACTCCGGCATACAAAATGTACTTCAAAGTCTCATAAATCCTCTCTTCAAGCAAGTAAATGGTCCTCATAAACAATACGGATGAAATAAAGTTTTGTGTTAGACTTTAAGATGTGGACTATGAATGTTTCTAGCAGAATGAAACTATTAGTATTCTTTGTTTTTTCTTCTATATTTGTACTTACTATTTTCATAAATTAAAAAAAATTATTTTCAAAATTAAAAGTGAATTTCAAAATTTGGTTAAATTCTGGCTTCAGTTCAGTTCTGGCTTACTTGATACTAAAAGAGGAACAAAATCATCCCTTGTTATCAGAAACCTAGTTTCTTTGAAAATTCAGCTTCAGTAGCAATACAGTATTCTTTCAGACGAGAAGTCATGACATTTACATTCACCAGAGCCTGCTTTGTGACTTAGGGAAAGAAAGAGGAATAAAAAACAGAAAAAATGGGAGTGCAAGCTCCAAAACCAGAAATTTCTTTACAAATGTAAGCTTTTATTTAGGTTGGTTTTATGAAAGGCATCTATCTACTGGGTCTTTCTGAATTCATTACATAATTTCATAAATAAGAATACCATACTATACTAAGTCACTTCAGTCGTGTCCGACTCTGTGTTACCCCATAGATGGCAGCCCACCAGGCTCTCCCATCCCTGCGACTCTCCAGGCAAGAACACTGGAGTGGGCTGCCATTTCCCTCTCCAGTGCATGAAAGGGAAAAGTGAAAGGGAAGTTGCTCAGTCATGTCCGAATCTTTGCAACCCCATGGACTGCAGCCTACCAGGCTCCTCTGTCCAGGGATTTTCCAGGCAAGAGTACTGGAGTGGGGTGCCATCACCTTAGCTCTTTACAATCTATCACAAACGGCACATTTTCGAGCTCCCTTAACTCAAAATGGCAAGGGTCCTCTAAGTCTCCTCTCAACTAGTCACTTCTATCTACCCATTCCAAGCCACAATCATAAAGGATTCCTGACATGGATCTCCATCAACTTTGCCCCTTATTCAGTAAATATTTACTAAGCTCCTACTATATACCCAGACCCAGTTCTAGGCCCTGAAAATTCAACAGTAATTAAAATATCCAAAGTCCCAACTCATGAAACCTACATTCCAGGAGTTGCTTGAGCAAATTTCTTAATGTAACTGTGATAGATAAGAGGCCCTGAAAAAGTTAGGAAGAATAATGAAGACTAGAACTGAGGAAAAAATGTGGAACTTCCAAATGTGGCCTTGTAGTTTTCTTAGGAAAATAGAATGCTTCTACCTATACACTTATGAATTTCTAATTTGGAGGCGGGGCAATTCTAAACTGAATTGCCTTTTCTACACACCTGCTGCTGCTGCTGCTAAGTCACTTCAGTTGTGTCCGACTCTGTGTGACCCCACTGACGGCAGCCCACCAGGCTCCCTCATCCCTGGGATTCTCCAGGCAAGAATACTGGAGTGGGTTGCCATTTCCTTCTCCAATGCATGAAAGAGAAAAGTGAAAGTGAAGTCACTCAGTCTGTCCGACTGTTAGCAACCCCATGGACTGCAGCCCACCAGGCTACTCCGTCCATTGGATTTTCCAGGCAAGAGTACTGGGGTGGGGTGCCATTGCCTTCCCCGTCTACACACCTGAGGATTTCTATTAATAAGTCTTCAAGGGATCCAACAAATTTTTATTGTCTCACCTCTGGAGTGGCTCTAAGATAAATGATTCCATCTAGTTCAAGGCTTTGGCCAAACTGGTTATTCATCCAGTCATGCCAGTCTTGATAAATGGTCCACTCTGTTTCATTCATGCAGTCAGATTCATACAAATTAGATGCAAAAATATACCTGAAAGAGAATCTACATTAACACAAATTCTTTCCAAAAAGCACAAAGAGAAAATTGATCTACTAAATGGACATGAAACATTCTCCTAAATCCTACAGCAGATAATGCCTTGGTTAGCAAGAAAAAAAAAAAAAACAGAGTATTTTTAACTATAGAAAATATGTTCTTGCCAGTGGTTTCCAAAAGTGTGGTGTGAGAACCCCTAGTAGTCCCCAAGACCCTTCCGGGGTTCTGTGAGAGGCCAGACTACTTTATATACTGTGGTGCTGCTGCTGCTAAGTCGCTTCAGTCGTCCGACTCTGTGCAACTCCATTGACGGCAGCCTGCCAGGCTCCCACGTCCCTGGGATTCTCCAGGCAAGAATACTGGAGTGGGTTGCCATTGCTGGAAAGGCTACCCACTCCAGTATTCTGGCCTGGAGAATTCCATGGACAGTCCATGGGGTCACAAAGAATCAGACATAACCAAGTGATTTTCACTGCTTCCTAGCCGCCAGCATCTCTCTCTGGTTGCAAAGGACTCCTAACCAGCAGCGTCCTTGTTTCTCTCTCCCTCTTCTATAGCTTATTTTCAACATGACTAGCAGAATTATATTTTTAAAACATAAATCAACCAGATCATATCAGTCGTGTGCTTAAAGTCCTCTAAGGCCTCCCTTATTCAGAGTAAAACCGAATTCTCCTGTTGGTCTATAAGACCCTGTATAGTCTGGCTTTTTGATCCTTGATCCCCCTGGCCCTGTGTAGTCTGGCTCCTTGATCTCCGATCCCCCTGCCCCTGCCTCTCTGACTTCATCCCCTCTTTGTCCCCCTTCCTCCTCACTGTTCCTTGAGAGTGCTGGGTACTTTCTCACCATGAGGTCCACCCTTAGCTGTTTCCTCTGCGGGAAAATCCTTCCCCTGTCTTTGTCCAGGCTCACTCTTCACCTTTCAAGAGCCTTTGTTCATCCGGTACCTTCTCAAGGAAGTCGATCCAGATTGGCCCATGGAAAGTGCCATCTTGCACACATACCTAGCCTGTTATGCACCCCATCTTCTCACTCTGTTCTCCTTTCTTTTCCTGTTGTTGTAGCACTTTTTTTATTCTTAACATACTTTATAATTTATTTTAACATATTTTAAATTTATTGTATCTCCTTCCACTGAACTATAGTATAATTGCTGAGGGTAAGAACTTTTGCCTGTTTGTTCTCTGTGTTCCCTGGATCTGGGACGCTGCTGCTGCTACAGCTGCTAAGTCGCTTCAGTTGTGTCCGACTCTGTGTGACCCCAGAGATGGCAGCCCACCAGGCTCCCACATCCCTGGGGTTCTCCAGGCGAGAATACTGAAGTGGGTTGCCATTTCCTTCTCCAATGCATGAAAGTGAAAAGTGAAAGTGAAGTCACTCAGTCGTGTCTGACTCCTAGCGACCCCATGGACTGTAGCCTACCAGGCTCCTCCGTCCACGGGATTTGCCAGGCAAAAGTACTGGAGTGGGTTAATTCTAAGCCACACTCAGAGATATATGACCTCCTAGTTCCAGGTGCAAGTCTAGAATAGGGATCCAGATTTAACCAGAGCTGATAAGAACTTTAAGAGGATTGGAAGACATAAAAACTGCAAATTTGAAAGAGATGAGATGGCCAGCATACCCCACCAGTTTCCATGGCAGCTAGAAATTATTCTGTTGTTGTTGCTGTTTAATCAATAAGTCATTTCCAACTCTTTGCAACATCATGGACCACAGTCTGCCAGATTCCTCAATCCATGGGATTTCCCAGGCAAGAATACTGGAGTGGGTTGCCATTCCCTTCTCCAGGGGATCGTCCCAACCCAAAGATCAAACTCATGTTTCCTGCACTGGCAGGCAGATTCTTTACCACTAAGTTACCAGGGAAGCCCAGAAATTATTCTAGAACTTCCTTAATGCCATTAGTATCAGACTGCTGAAGGTATATTAAATATCACTTTCCATCTCAAATCTCTATTACTCTGAGTCTGTTGTTCCTGCCCAGCACACAGTAGGTGCTCTATAAACACTCACTGAATATTAAAAGTTGAGCCTGACTCCCTTGAAGCACTCATGTCTTTAATCTGGATGACACTAAGACATGTGAGAAGCCCAGGCTGATGATTAGTTCGGTTCCCCTTTAAATAGAAATTAAAAAATAACTTGTTCATTCTANGCTGAAGGTATTAAATGTCATTTTCCATCTCAAATCTCTATTACTCTGAGTCTGTTGTTCTTTTGATCGCCAGGAAACAGGGGAAAAAGTCCAGTTCTAAGCCAAGATTCCAAATTGACAAGTAAGGTCATTTTTATATACCTGTCACTATACACAGATCGTTCAAAAAATAATACTGGTTTCTCTGAATCTTTGAGTTTTCCATTGAGAGCAGCAAGCTGAGCTCGTATTCGACTGAGGCAGGCATATGACTGGAAGGTAAAAGACCATCGTTCAGGTTTCTCATACATCATCTGAAGAACATTCCCGCCACTTTTCTGAGATGTTGTCAGTTCCTATTTTGAATTTGAAAAAAGAGACAAAAAACAAAGTAATGATCAATAGGGCTATTTTACTATTTTTAAGTTAAAAAAATAGTTGGATTAAAAAAAAAGAAAAAACAACAACCAAATAAAAAAATGGGTAGAAGTCCTGAATATACATTCTTACAAAGAAGATATACAGATAGGCAATAGTCACATGAAAATATGCTCAAAGTGGCTCATTTGGAAAAATGCAAATCAAAACAACGATATTAACACCTGCCTCTGGAAATAGTGAAATCACTTATTGTTCTTACAAAACATCACAAAAGTTTACTAGTAACATGTTTCACAGATTCGTTCAGATTTCTAGCCTACCACCTCCTCTGGACAGAGTACTATGTGTTTAAGTAATTAAACAAGCAAGGTCATCTTAGGTCTCTTCCAGTATTTCTTTCATACTGAAAAACTCCTGATACCTATGTAGTATCTATTTGCTAATCTCTCTTCAACCACAGCATCCACTTGACTACTCTATATGGCCAATTTCTTATTATTAGATTTTTATATAGTCTGAATTAAAGTAGTTTATGCTAGGAACATCTGATTTAATCCATTATTTTTTTTCTTTTTTTTAAAGAGGCTTGGCACCCTAGTTCAGTTCAGTTCAGTCGCTCAGTCATGTCCAATTCTTTGCAACCCCATGAACCGCAGCACACCAGGCCTCCCTGTCCATCACCAACTCCCGAGTCCACCCAAATCCATGCCCATTGAGTTGGTGATGCCATCCAACCATCTCATCCTCTGTCGTCCCCTTCTTCTCTGCCTTCAATCTTTCCCAGCATCAGGGTCTTTTCCAATGAGTCAGTTCTTCACATCAGGTGGCCAGAGTATTGGAGTTTCAGCTTCAACATCAGCCCTTCCAATGAACACCCAGGACTGATCGCCTTTAGGATGGACTGGATGGATCTCCTTGCAGTCCAAGGGACTCTTAAGAGTCTTCTCCAACACCATAGTTCAAAAGCATCAATTCTTTGGCACTCAGCTTTCTTTATAGTTCAACTCTCACATCCATACCTGACCGCTGGAAAAACCATAGCCTTGACTAGATGGACCTTTGTTAACAATGTGATGTCTCTGCTTTTTAATATGCTGTCTAGGTTGGTCATAACTTTCCTTCCAAGGAGTAGGCGTCTTTTAATTTCATGGCTGCAATCATCATCTGCAGTGATTTTGGAGCCCAGAAAAATAAAGTCAGCCACTGTTTCTACTGTTTCCCCATCTATTTGCCATGAAGTGATGGGATCAGATGCCATGATCTTAGTTTTCTGAATGTTGAGCTTTAAGTCAACTTTTTCTCTTTCCTCTTTCACTTCCATCAAGAGGCCCTTTAGTTCTTCACTTTCTGCCATAAGGGTAGTGTCATCTGCATATCTGAGGTTATTGATATTTCTCCCAGCAATCTTGACTCCAGCTTGTGGTTCCTCCAGCCCAGCACTTCTCATGATGTACTCTGCATATAAGTTAAATAAGCAGGGTGACAATATACACCCTAAATGGTACACTAAACAAATCTCTAATTTGCAAAAGATACAGAAAGTAATTTTGAGCATCTATCCATTGTCATTTCACTACTACAGGTCAAAGTCAGCAAATGCTAACATTTCAGGCTTACAAATCAAAACAAAGGGGGGTAAAGAGAAAGAAGCCACTGAAATTTCTTCCTCACAGTGACAGATTAAATTTATTAAAATAGATTAAAATTGATCAAAATAGATTGCATGGTAACAATATATTAGAAAACTTTTGATATTAGAGTTGTCAGACTAAGAAAGAAAAAACAAAACTGAGGACCCAGGGTTCATCAGCTATATAAAGGTTCTCCCCAAAGCTGTACAGCCTTAAACTTGTTTACTAACTTTTAAGGAATAAAATATGACTGCTTAATTCCTATTCTCAATTCTAGGTCAAATAAATGCCCCTGAACACTTTCTGAAAGTTCATGCTCAAAGTAGGTGTTTTTCCTCTGAGGGAGGGAAAAAAAAAAAATTCAGAAGTGTAAATACTACAACGGATCTTAAAGTTTCAGTTAAGAACTAAAAACCACACAAACACGTGTCACTCTGAGACAGAATTTACATTTCATACCACAAACCACATAATTAAATAAAACTTCTTCTCAAAATTGGAAGGAAAAGAAAAGCATAAAATGGCAAGAGGCCAACAGTCAACAATAGGTCTGTTGAGAAACACTGAGCAGATGATGAACTGAAATAAAGGTGTAACAGTTGCCTTCTCAAGCTGTTTAAAGAATAAATGTAATTTTATTAGAGTTTCAAGGACTTTTGTTAATTTAGTTATGAACAGATTGTCTACTAATTCACCATCCTCCAGGGAGACAACGTTTCAAACAAGCGAATGTTTCCAGCTAAATGAAGTTTATCAACTCAACCAAAACTTTTCTTTAGTTGGTTTTATAAAGAAGACACTAGTGTATATTTTATTTTCCTTCCCTGGTAAACATGGCATTTTGAAAATTACTCTCAGTAATAGAGACAACTTTATGAACACTGCTGGTGGATTTATGAGAGAAGTTAGCTAAACACAAGCTGCCATTAACACACATGAAAATATCCAGAACAATAAATAAATAAGTATCAAGCACAAAAACACCAATATGAAAAGATACATGTGCTCTATGCTCATTGCAGCATTATTTACAATAGCCAAAATATGGAACAACCTAAGTGTCTGTCAATGGAATAATGGATAAACATATAGTATATGCATATAATGGACTACAACTTGGCCATGACAGAAAACAGTATCTTGCCATTAGTAACATTAATGGACCTTGAGGGTATTATGCTAAGTGAAACCAGTCAGACAAAAACAAATACCATATGATTTCATTTACTGGAGGAATCAAACAAAGCAAAACAAAAACCCAGACTCACAGATACAGAGGACAGATAGGTGAAAGGGAGGTAGTGGGTAGGGGCTGAAATGGGAAAAAGGATCTAGAGGTGCACACTTTCAGTTATAAAATAAATAAATCATGGGGATGAAAGGAATGGAGAAAGAAGAATAAAGGCAATGAAAGGGTATTAACTTTGTATGGTAACAGATGGTAACTAGACTTACCGTGATCATCTCACAATATATACAAATGTTGAATCACTATATATTGAACATATGAAGCTAACACAATATTACGTGAATTACATATGAAAAATATACTTAAATATTAAATATACAAATGTTAAATTATTAATTTTCAAATAATAAAATATATAGGTTCAACAGGTTTTTCACTTCATTAAAGGATTAGATGTATTTGATACTAAAAAAGAGGGACAGAATAGTAGTGGTATTCATGTATTATGAAATTCTCTGCAGTACAAATGTTAATTCAAAACACAAAATTTAAGTCTTGATTTAGTCTGCTCTATTCCTGGTTGCATTATCTTGGCTTTCATGGCATATTTTTTAGAAAGAATATGCTTAGAAATGTGAACACAAAAGGCATATCTAAGTTTTCCTAAAAGTTTATTTTTTTATTGTGTTAAATTAGAAAATAGACACTATCTACTGAAGAACTAATAAGTTCATTACTCAAAATATCCCTTCATAAGAAAATACACTTCAATTTTAATGATAATTACAATAATACCTACCATTTATTATCTATTTTATGCCAGAGACTACATAAAAAGATTATATACATTATCTCAACTCTATGAAATAGTCATTACTGACACTATTTTATAGGTTTAAGAAATGGGGTTCAAAAAGGTTGAATAACTGATTAGTATCAATAAATCTAGTAAGCAGCAAAACTAGGATTCAAGGCTAAGACTGATTCTAAAGCCATATTTTTTCCAAAACGTTGCTCTGCTGTTACACACTGAAGTTACATCTATAAACAAAGTGTTTGATGCTCAGTCGTGTCCTCCTCTTTGCAACAGCATGGGCTGTAGCCTGCCAGGCTCCTCCATCCATGGAATTTTCCAAGCAAGAATACTGGAGTGTGTTGCCAATACCTTCTCCAGGGGATCTTCCAGACCCAGGGATCAAACCCAGGTCTCCTACATTATGGGCAGAATCTTTACCTCTAAGCCACCAGGAAAGCCTATATCCTTATCTATAAACAATACTTACATTTGATTTCTTGAAGGGAGATATTCAGATACTATATGGGTAATTTAACTGGTGCTGGTGTTCTGTATTTTAATAATTTTATCTCAGACATGGATAGCTTTACATAGTTAAACAAGAGAGAATTCACCAAAGACATAAACAGAAATTTATCAGTGAAAATACATGTGAGCCATTTTTATAAATAAAACTAACCATGAAAGACAATTTTTTGTCTTTATCACTGTCTAGGCTATTTCAAGTTATCTTCGGTGCACAAATACTTATTACCAAAATAGCCATTAACTTTATTCTGTTTTGTTTTTCACCACATCACATGGCTTGTGGGATCTGAGTCCCTGACCGGGATTCCCCTGCAATGGAAGCCTAGTCCTAACACTTCACCACCAGGGAATTTCCTAAAATAACCATTAACTTTAAAATAAGCTTCAACAACTTCCACATAATTTAACTAAACATAGCACGATTGAGTTTAAGTTACATTAACAAATAAATTTAAGGTACTTCTACTTGGAAACTATGGAGCAGAAACTACTACATGTTCCATAAAACCAGGCTGTTTTCCTCCTGGACACACAGCTAGGCTTTATTCCCCAGTCTTCCTTGTAATTAACTGTAGCCTTGAGACTCAGCTCCAGTCAGTGCAAATAGGGCAGAAGCAACGTATATCATGTCCAGGCAAGGCCCATAAAAACCTCTTAAAGGTGATGATTCTTTGTTTATTCATCAACTGGAAGCAAAGCACATCAAGGCTCTAGAGCAGAGCTTTTCAACTTCAACTCCAGGGCAGAGGTATCAAAGCATGGTCCCTTTTACATCAGCATCAACATCACTTCTGAACTTGCAAGAAATGCAAATTTTCAGCATCCCTGCCACACCTATTAAACCAGAAACTGGGGATGAGGCCCAAATCTTCGCTTTACCAAGTCCTCCAAGTGATTCTAATGAACACTAAGGTTGAAGCACTGTCTGAAAGGTTAGATGAGCCACACTCATGGGTCTCTGAGTCACAGCACGGTATGCCATTCACTCAATATCATCTTTCTAGTAGTCATGCATGGATGTGGGAGCTGGACCATAAAGAAGCTGAGTGCCGAAGAACTGATGCTTTCGAATTGTGATGCTGGAGAAGACTCTGGAAAGTCCCCTGGACAGCAAGGAGATCAAACCAGTTAGTCCTAAAGAAAATCAACCCTGAATACTCACTGGAAAGACTGATGCTGAAGCACCAATACTTTGGCCTGCTGATGCAAAGAGCCAACTCATTGGAAAAGACTCTGATGCTGGGAAAGACTGAAGGCAGGAGGAGAAGCAGGCCCCAGAGGATGAGATGGTTGGAAGGTATCACCGACTCAATGGACATGAGTCTGAGCAAACTCTGGGATACAGTGAAGGACAGGAAGCCTGATGCTTCACTTTATGGGGTCGCAGAGTCGGACACGACTTAGCGACTGAATAACAATAACACAGCAGCAAGTGTTACCTTAAATTTATCTGATATATTTAATAAAATCTATCAGAAGTGAACTTGGTTCATTTGAAAAACAGGATCAATTTGCTAGGCATTGTGAACAATAGTGAGATAAAATAGGGTATAAATGCAAAATTAAGTAGGTTTGTTACAAAACAGATAGTGAACAGAAGTTTGAAGGCTTTTCTGAAGAGACTTGAGGACAATATGCTAGGTGAAATAAGCCAGTCACAAAATGGCAAATACTGTATGATTCACTTATACGCGGTCTCTAACGTAATCAGATTCATAGACACAGAAAGTAGAATGGTGGTTACCAGGAGCTGGGGGAAGGGAGCAAAGAAGAGTTGTTCAATGAATATAGAGTTTCAGTTCTGCAAGATGAAAATTTCTAGAGATCTGTTCCATAGCAATGTAAATATCCTTATTACTACTACTACTGAGCTGTATGTTTAAAAATCGTTAAGATGGTAAAATTTATGTGTATTTATTACCACAAAAAAAAAAAAAAATCACACAAAGACTACAGGTCTTCTTTTATTTGGATTTCCTAATAAATGTCATCTCTCTTGCCCAAAGCAAGTCCAAAATCTGCTATATGAAAATAATTTAGAGGATCAATCTTGACTCATCACCTAATCAAAAAATAATAATCAGCTGGTTGTTCTAAAAATGCACATGCTTAAATTAAAACTAAATTAAAAAACCCGTAACACAATTTCACAGCTTTGAAGATGCTACTTTCTGGCTCTTAGTTTAACATGGTACCGAGTTAGAAAATTAACAGTAAGCCAGGATACCATTTTCTAGTTCTTCAGGATAATCAAAGTAAGAGCCCATACAAAAATATTTTCTTCTGATATTATGCATGAAAGTTTTGAAACTGCCGGTTTTCTGAATGCAATTAAGAATAAAATATTAGAAGTTCTATCAAAAAAAATACTGTGTATCATCTTTACCAAATTGAGTGTAATTTTAGTGTTTTTTCCCTCCGAAAAGTATTTAGATTAAAAAATATGAATGCCTCAGGGTCAAACTACATTAAATAAAAACTAATAGAACATCTCTAGAAAGCAGTTTAGCTACATTCACTTTAAAAATTCTGTATCCACAGGCCAACTTAATTACATTTTTGAAAATTTATCTTAAAGAAATAATCCAAAACACAGATTTAACCACAAAGATGGTTATCACAGTGCTAAGGAAACAGGCTATCATTCTACTATTTATTAGGCACTTAATTAAGTAAATAATGGTACATGCACACAATAAATTAGGCTGACTTTATAAATCATTTATAGTAAACCTTTAATAACATTTTAAATTTCCTTTGACATAAACATTATAAGGAAGAAAAGCAAAGAAAAAATTATGTATTGTTGGTTCAAGTAAGATCTAAGTAAGTTTTACTTCCCTCCTTGGTAGTCCATGATATTATCTTAATTTTGAACAATAAGTACATACTACTTCATATTCTTTAAAATTATGTATCTCCACTCACCTGCCAAAGTTGGATATAATAAATTATCATCTCAACTATATAAAAGTTACATATGGGGTGGTGGGATTACAGGTAACTTTAATCTGTTTTTGTATTTCTATCTATATTTCACTTCATGACAGAACACTTCATGACTTTACAGAAAGCACAGATTATTGCCAAGATGAGTAAAAATGAGAATTATCAAGTAGAGATACAAAATCATTTATCTTTTACTTCTAGTCTAACCTTTAAAACATTGCAAGTTCAATCAAGTTAAGTTTGGTCAAAAGAACCAGAGTCTACTAAACAAGATAATCATAAAAGGGTTGACAAAAGTTAGGCAATGTCAAAGGGTATGAGTGGTATTTTATCAAGCATCCTTAATTAATTTTCAAGAATGATTTATCAAAAAATATGCTATTGTTTCACAGATAAGTATATTTTATCCTTTCTTTCTCAGAGTTACTAATTTTTCAGTGACTTCTCAGTGGTAAGAAGTGTTAGATGACGGTAAAATAGCATTTCACAATAAATAACAAAGATCTCTCAAAAGAATTCAGCTCACTAAGAAAAACAGTAAAAACATTTTCCTAACCATCTGTATATTTCAAAAATAAGCTAAAAGAAAGCACCTCAATCAAAGTTTTTGGGCCTAAATAGTAACATAAATCACCAAATAAACTACACTGCTATTTGAAATAAACCTTTAACACAAAGACTGATAGTCATCTGGGTCATATGATTTAAAGATAATTTACCATGGGGGGAGGGAAGGTGGGGAAGTTACATAATCTTTTTAGGTACTTTTTGACTCTTTATTTTGCTAAAATTGGTGGCAGCACATCAGTAGTACAGCAACACTTCAGCCACTAGGTGGCAGGTGAAAAAACAAAACCAGCTAAACATGCAGGTGCAAATTAAAACTACTGACTAGGGGAAGAGATCAGAGGCACTGATAACCCAACGTTTCCAACGCTACAGCTACTGCCAAGAAGTGTGATTAAAAGGAGAACATCCAAAGTGGGACTGGCCTTACCAGAGTCATGTCTGAAGACAGTCTACTTCACACCACTGGCAGCATGCTAACGAAGCTGCAATTTGGACAGTGATTCATATCAAAATCCCAAGGAAGAGGTCAGGGATGGGCCTTGGAAAGAAGGGCCCCAGGATGAAGGAAGAAACTCCACTTCTTGAGGTGCAGGAAAAAATAAGATACTGGGAACACATCCACCCATTACTACCCTCATATTCTACTACCTTATCCCCAAAATACTACCCTCCAGTCTGAAACTCCATCTAGAAATACACAGGATTAACAATATAATAGCCTTGGCTCAGAGGTTAAAGCGTCTGCCTCCAATGCGGGAGACCTGGGTTCGATCCCTGGGTCGGGAAGATCCCCTGGAGAAGGAAATGGCAACCTACTCCAGTATTCTTGCTTGGAGAATCCCATGAACTGAGGAGCTTGGTGGGCTGCAGTCCACGGGGTCACAAAGAGTCGGACACGACTGAGTGACTTTACTTAAGTACACACACACACAAATAACATTATCCTCCAAGAATGTACACCAAAATCCATTGTAGATAATCAAATCGTAACATAGTAGAGACATGACTGGATTACAGGAAACTGATGAAAGTATGTATTTAAAAAGGCCTATGTTAACATTAGCTGTGTTGGATCTTCTACATGGTAGTTAAAAACAAAGTTTGAAATTTTGACTGTGCTACACAGGAAGAAAATGCTCCAGCCCATAAACATGAATATTAGATCCATGAAACCAATGTGAATGGAAACAGATGCATAAATGCACCATAGTCTGATGATATAACTAATTCCCCTGAGCACTGATTCTAAGCTTAAGAGACAACCTTCTTATTATAAATTGTCTCTCCATGTACATTAATGCAAAATTTTCAACCTCTCCTCTCCAGCACAACTAAAGGGTTCAATACACTCCTAACACTAACAGTGATTTACTAAGGTTCTCACTATTAACCAGGAGGCATCTCACATATTAAAATTCTAAAAGGATTGTTTGCTGTTTGAAAAAGAACCCCAAGTCTTTGAGATCCAGAGTTCCTTTTACTGGGCGTATATAGAAAATGAACTGACCTACTTCAGTGAATCTAATAATTACATTTCTCTCTGAAAATCAAAATTTTTGACATTTTGGTTTTTGTATATGCTCCTGTGTGCTTGGTTAACATACAGTATACTGAGAATTCACTGTGCTTAGGACTCTGTACTTCCATTGCAGTGGGCATGGGTTCAATTCTTGGTAATTGGTTGGGGAACTAAGATCCTGCAAGCTGCAAGGCACAGCCCCATCCTCCCCCAAAAAAGTAAGGTACGCTGAAAAGCAGAAACATTTAGTATGCCAACAAACCAGTTACATGTATTTAGTATGAGTTAGAAGCTATGATATTAAAATTAGAAGTGAAAGTGTTAGTCACTCAGTCGTGTCCACCTCTTTGTAACCCCATGGACTGTAGCCCACCAGGCTCC
Organism: Oreotragus oreotragus; assembly: GCA_006410675.1. Lineage (NCBI taxonomy): Eukaryota > Metazoa > Chordata > Mammalia > Artiodactyla > Bovidae > Oreotragus > Oreotragus oreotragus. The sequence goes on along the minus strand of SJYX01014717.1, from coordinate 124,760 downwards.
TCTGTCCATGGAATTCTCCAGGCAAGAATACNCAAACCAGTTACATGTATTTAGTATGAGTTAGAAGCTATGATATTAAAATTAGAAGTGAAAGTGTTAGTCACTCAGTCGTGTCCACCTCTTTGTAACCCCATGGACTGTAGCCCACCAGGCTCCTCTGTCCATGGAATTCTCCAGGCAAGAATACTGGAGTGGTTGCCTTTCCCTTCTCCAGGGGATGTTCCCAACTCAGGGATCAAACCCAGGTCTCCAGCACTGCAAGCGGATTCTTTACTGTCTGAGCCACCAGGGAACGGAACTTCAATGAAGATCACCTAATTCAATCTAGTCTAACATTCTCCCAATAAAAGAATGCTTTCTGTATTTCTTACACTGGTTTAATTTGGCTACTTTCTACCTAACCCCTGAGAATTAACTGCACTGACAGTTGATCCCAGAAATGAGGAGGGGAAAGAGTATTTTTAGAACACAGGTCTCTCATTCCTGAATAAAAGCACATTTGAGTACGGCACTATCAAAGAGGCAACAAGACAAACTTTAGGAGGTAAAAATGTAGAGTGAGCGAAGACCAAATATCCAAAACAAAACGGGCAAAGGGATCTGAAAAGGGACTTCACAAAAGAAATCCAAGTAGCAAATAAATTAATTAAAGGAGCACATTTTCATTAGCAATCAGGGAAATACAAATTAAAACATAAAAGATATTAAATGTTCATCAGAATGACAAAATTTAGGAAGCTGGACAACACTAAATATTGGCAAAGGAATGGACTAATGACAGCTTGTATACACTGTGGGGAATGTAAAGCAGTAAAACCACTTCAAAAAATAGGCATCATACACATACCCCACCACATAGTAATTTAACTTCTTATTCCAACAGAAACTCTTGCATGTGTAGGCCAGGATTCATATTCATAGCATGGCTGTTTTCACAGCAACTAAACTAGGAATCACTCAAAAACCAAAGGTATAGAATGGACAAAAAATAATATATGAATACAACTGAATACCATATGACAATGCAAATAACAAGCTATAGCTGCATGCAACAATACAGACAGATTTCACAAACTTATTAAGCAAAAGAAGCAAGAAGAAAAGGGATGCAAATGGATGTCTTTATATAAGATTAAAAAACAAAACTAATTGCATTTCTTAGAGATATGTTCATGTACTTTAAATTCTTTTTAGAAAGCAGAAAAATTATCACAAGAATTACAAGTTATTTTATGTGAGTGATTACCCCTAAGAGTTATTATCCTTGGGAAGGAGATAATGTGGCCTGAGAAGAACAGGGATGTTCTGAACAAGAAGGTAATGGTCTATTTCTTGACCTGAATGACGGTTACAAAGATGTTAGCCTCCAAACTATTCTTCAAACTGTACATAGGTTTCATATACTTTTCTATTAGTTGTATCGTATGTCAAAAAAAAAAACACTTGGGAAGGAGATAATGTGGCCTGAGAAGAACAGGGATGTTCTGAACAAGAAGGTAATGGTCTATTTCTTGACCTGAATGACGGTTACAAAGATGTTAGCCTCCAAACTATTCTTCAAACTGTACATAGGTTTCATATACTTTTCTATTAGTTGTATCGTATGTCAAAAAAAAAAACACTGAAAGAAGCAAATAAATTTACCCATTTAAAACTCTGCTGCTGCTGCTGCTAAGTCGCTTCAGTCGTGTCCGACTCTGTGCGACCCCATAGACGGCAGCCCACCAGGCTCCTCCGTCCCTGGGATTCTCCAGGCAAATACACTGGAGTGGGTTGCCATTTCCTTCTCCGGTGCATGAAAGTGAAAAGTGAAAGTGAAGTCGTTCAGTCGTGTCTGACTTAAAACTCTACTTAAAGCTAATTCTGGTTTTCCTCAAAGACCAGACTGAAATATCATTTCTTAAGAACATGAAGTTCATATCAAAAGGAAGTCCCTTCAGGATTTAGTCCTGGATTATTCAATGAATTACAATGTAGTGAGCTGCTAACCATGCTCAATAAACAGGTATGTGAGAAAACACTTTCAGTTATACAAAACCAGTATCCTCAAAGTCTGCAGTTATCTTGGTTAGTGATTCCTCCCTATATATATGATTTACGTTTTAAACATTCAATTATTCCTAGAGTTATCATAACAACAGCTAGTTTTAAACTAAACTTTTTTTTCAATACCTCTGTCCTCCTCAGACTAACAAAGTAAGTTTCTAGTGCACATTTCCATTTTTCCATTTCTCCATTTCTGCTATGCTGCTTTCAATTTCAATTCTCATTTCTCTAGAAATGAAAATCTTAATAATCAGACCTCATTGCTTCTTCATATATATATACACATATATGTATATATACGCACACACACACACACACACACACATATGCATACAATAATAAAAAGTTTTCTGTAAAAAATGGAATGTAACTATTATTTCCTCTTCCTCATTTGCAATGTAGGATGGCTAGTGCTGGGAAACTGAAACTTGTGTCCAGGTAAAAGTCTGACAAGAATGAAAGTACAAAAATAAATGGCTGTCTAAGATAAAAGTCTTAAAATATAAACTAACAAAATTCAGCTATGGAGTAGCTGTTTTTGCTTTTCTTGTTTATAAACAAAATGTAAAAAGACACTCAAGGAATTTACTTTTAAAATGTTTTAATTAATTTTTAAAAATTTTTAAAATTCTACTTAACTGCAATGCAGTGCATAATCTTAAGCACATAGTTCAGTGAAATGTCTAGACAAATATATATGAAAGTGAAAGTCGCTTAGTCATGTACGGCTCTTTGGGACCCCACAGACTATATAGTCCATTGAATTCTCTAGGCCAGAATGCTGGAGTGGGGAACCTTTCCCTTCTCCGGGGGATCTTCCCAATCCAGGGATTGAAACCAGGTCTCCCGCACTGCAGGCGGATTCTTTACCAGCTGAGCCACAAGGGAAGCCCTTGTGTCTTGAAGGTACAGACTTAAAGCTATATTTACAAGCTTTATTGGAAAAGGAAAAAACAAAACAAACAAACCCCAAGGTTATAACTGACTGTCTAAACCAAAATTTTTTATTTTATTAAATAAAGTTTATTTTCATACCTCAAATTCATCCTGAGTACTCTGAACATTGCACCACCTGGCGACAGGTTCGGGCACCACTTCCCAGTCCTCACAGACTTGTTTAAGGATATTCACAAATGTCGACTTCCCAGCAGCTGTTGTGAGAGGAAAAGTGAAATTGAGGAAGGAAACCAAAATGCCAAGATAGGCATCAGCTGTTACAAAATTTATAATAGCAAACAATACAAAAAAGAAAAACATTCAATTTTGTAAACTCTCTCAGATTTTTTTTTAATGAAAAGTTAAGAGTCCCTGACCAGTTGTATTAATAAGCACATCTGTTTGTTAATGTTTTAAGTTTACCAAAGCCATGGAACAGAATTTTAGAAATCCAAGACCTAGATTTACTTTCCTTAAAAAAAAAAAATTAGAAATAACTTTGTGGGAAGTAGTTAAGGGTATTCTCCCACTTAATTAAGTTTGCAATTTGGGACCAAGTCATTGAATCTCTAAGAGCCTGTTTCCTCATAATATAATGGAGACTATAATAATAAGCCCCTCCTCATAGAAACTGTTGTGATAAATAAACTATCACTACAGTGACAGGCATTCCAGTTTCCAGCATTTTCAAAATTTTCCTCTCTATTGGCTCTATTCATTCAACTTACAAACAAACTTGGGTCTTTCTGATCTAAAACCAATCTAGAAACAACCAAATAAACCAAAAAATTAATATAAAGATGCATCTAATCCATAGAGTTTCAGGATGGGAAATAATATGATTACTATTGTATGATGCTAATTATCATATGACACTCTGGCTAACAGAAATTATAAAAATATTTTTGCAAAGTACCTCCTACAAGCAATAGTCATGTTTCTGCTATTTCCCTTTCACAGTCCTGTGCACTCTATCCAACTCCTTAAAAAAAACGTTGTTATGTACTTTACTTCTCCCTGATCATTTACTAGTTTCTGAAATATCTAGGAGAAAAAAAAGAAAACAGTTCAGATGTAACCAAGACATATATTCTCTATTTTAAAATTATCTGGGAATTTCTCGACCAAGAATTTGACAGTGAATTTGACAGAGTGTAGCAATACTCTGAATGACACCACACCCTTCCTATCTGAAGTCACCAAATATGATTATATTAGTCATCTTGGTCAGCATGTTTTCTCTCTTTTTCCATATATGTGACAAATGCACACACACACAGATAAATCTATTTAAAAAAAGCAACAGCAGCAAAGCTTCCTCTTCCTTATAAATTGGATGCAAAAGGGCAAAAAGAACTTACTTTTGACTTGGAGAACTATAATCAAACTAAAAATATTACACAGGTCAATAAAACAAACAAACAAACAAACAAACAGCTAAAAGAATTTTAAAGGATCACTCAGAGAAAAAAAAGGGATGGTCAATCAGAAAGTAACACAGAGAATAGTTGAGAAACAAAACATCAAAGTCATATTATCACCACAGAATAGACAGAAAATCTTTTAAGGATAAACTAGATGATCATCAGGTTTAATCATAGGAAAAACAATGGGGACCACAGATTTCACCTTAGGAGGGTAAACACAGAAACTCTTAAGGCATTTAGAAGAATGGTGAATGGAAGCATGTAAAACGCTCACCATTCATTCATTGAGTTAGATGGAGGAAAGGAAGAAAATTTGAGTGGGTAGCCATTTCCTCCTCCAGGAGATCTTCCCAACCCACAAATTGAATTAAGTCTCCTGCACTGGCAGGCAGATTCTTTACCACTTACTTACGGCTTACTTGGGTCTAGCAAATAAGGCAGAAGAGGCACAGGGACAACAGAACAAGAGCATTAATAAATAGGAACTGACAAAGCCACATTATCAGGGAAAACTGTTAAGTGGTGAGGGACATATACCATACAAATAGCAAAATAGCAAACGGTTGTTTTACAGAAATGCAGTGTTACCAGATCTTCAGATTTTTCAAGAGAAGCCAAAAATCTAGATGTTAATGGGAAATCTCAACATTTGCAAATGCCAGTAACTAATTAAAAAAAATTTTTTTTTCAAATTTGGGCAGGCCAATATTGTGTAAATGCAGGCCATGAGTTTGCAACTCCTTCCAGTGTTAAGTATCAGGGAGGTGAGAGATTTAAGCAGGGGTTAACACAATCATATTTGTATATAGAAGGGAAACTCTGGGAGAATTTAAAGAAACTGGAGATGGGGTGACAAATTAGGAAATTATTTCAGGTGCTGAGAAGATTAAAAGATGCTCAGAACAAAGTAAATTTCTAGGTATGATACATTGCTTAACTGGATTTAGGAAAGGGAAGGAATTGTGGTATAGACGTGAGAGGCTGTTCATTCAAATTTACTTTTGAAATGGCTTTGTTCAACTACCTTTTTTTGTATATGGTATTCTATACCAATAAGTAGCTGTGTAAAGTCACACTAGTAAACATTCACCTTCAAAGAATGTATCCTTTCTAGCTAAGAAGAAATGAGAGGCTGTTACATGGATTTTTCCATCTGTGGTCTCAACAATGGAGCAAAGAAACAAAATGCCCTCCTTGAGGCTGTATTCAGCTTTTTTTATTACTTGCAATGCTGTTAAAGCACCTGTCTACCTTGCCTTTTTAAAGTACAAGTTCTTTGAACATGGTAAGAATTTTAAAAACTTGCTGTATGCATGAATGGCCAGTACCTAACTCGGAACCAAAAAAAAAAATCCGATCAAAACAGGAAGCATCAGGCATAGGTTTCCGGAGGTAAGAAATAGAGAAAAATCTGAAGTTCTCCTGTATCTTGTAAAATGACATCTGGATTAAGAACAGAAATAGTTGTGGTCTTTGAATCATAATCCAATGTTCACTTGGATGTTGGCTGGGGAGTGAGTGATTCATGTTGCCAAAATCATTGAAAAACTCTTTCCTTGTACTTGAATGTTTACAGCAACTTTATTCATAATCTAAACACTGGAAAAAATCCAAATGTCCACAAGTGGGAGAGATAAACCGTGGTATACCCATGCAATGGAATACTAGGAATAAACAAGCAAAAACACAAACGCACAGATACAAGCAGCATGAATAAATCTAAAAGCATTTGCTAAATTAGAGGCAAGACACAAAAGGCTACACATTATGATTTCATTTACATGACATTCTGAAAAAGGCAAAACTGTCAGAAATAGAAATCACATCAGTGCTTGTCANGATTCTCCAGGCAAGAACACTGGAGTGGGATGCCATTTCCTTCTCCAATGCATGAAAGTAAAAAGTGAAAGTGAAGTCACTCAGTCATGTCCAACTCCTAGCGACCCCATGGACTGTAGCCCACCAGGCTCCTCTGCCCATGGGATTTTCCAGGCAAGAGTACTGGAGTAGGTTGCCATTAACAAATATAAAACTAGAAAAATAAAAGAAAACCACATCCCTTGTTAAACTGGCTAAATGATCCAGACTGGCAAAACACAAGCCAAATACTTTTATGGTACTACTAACTTCAATGTGACCACATTGCCTACTGCGCACTTAAAAATATTGTAAGTCACAATAAGGTCCTACTGTATGACACAGTAGGGAACTCTGCTCAATGTTACCTGGCAGCCTGGATGGGAGGGGAGTTTGGGGGAGAAAGGATATACGTATATGTATGGCTGAGTCCCTTTGCAGCCTACCAGAAAATATCACAACATTGTTAAATGGCTATACTTCAATATAAAATTAAAAGTTTAAAAGAAAAAAAGTTATAGGTCACAAGAAAACATAAGACAACATAAGACATTTGAGGCAACATAAGTGTCTCCCAAATGAAGGGACACTATACAAAATAGTATGTTACACTCTTCAAAAATGTCAATGTCATGAAAGACCGAAAAAAGACTAAAAAATTGGGATAGGATCTGTAAATTAGACAATAATATTGTACTGGTATTAATTTCCTGATTTTGAAAGTTACTCTGTGATTGTCTAAGAAAATACACATTGAAGCACATGGAGATAAAGGTCATCAAATATGCAACTTACTCTCAAATCTTCAGGAAAAGGAAAGAATAGGGGTCAGGAGGGAAGAAAAAGTAGGGAAGGAGTGAGGGAAGGAGCAAAGCAGGGAGGGGAGGAGGGAGAGAGAGGGAAGGCAAATAAGTTAAAACGCTGGCAACTAAAGAATCTGGAAGAAGGATATATAAGGGTTCTTTGCATGATTCTCACAAATTTTCTATTAACAGAAGTCTGAAATTGGGTTAAAATAAAAAGTTTAAAAATATGGAAGATAAAAGATAAGGGCATTTATCCCATACCATACTACGTATATAAGGAATGCAGTTTTGAAAAACAGACCTTTCATTACAAAGGCTTTGAAATAGTTAAAGCATTCAATGAATGTGTCATAACAGCAACTATTTACGTTGCTGTCTCCTCCACCACGTCCTTCTCTCCCCAAAAGTAAAAAAGCATAAAATACAGTCAAGAAGTTGAAAAAGCAATTTCTTATTTTCATCAGAAAACACAGCTGTAAGCAGTTTGACATAGTAAAGTCATATGAACTGTCTAAATGTAAATAATTTCTGCTTGAAAGTTTAGCCCTTTAAAAGGCCAGCAAATATAAAAAAAAGCAGAAGTCACTTAAGTGCTAACAGGCGAACCCATCAAATCTTGTTTTCTTCTCTCCTAGTTTGATTTCACAGTCCAAGGTTCATGCTATGGGTCATGAATACAATGCTCTGACAAAAATATAATGTAATACTGGGTTTATGTCATATAAAAGTGAAAGAAAGTGGAAGTCACTCAGCCATGTCCTACTCTTTGCGACCCCATGGACTATACAGTCCATGGAATTCTACAGTCCAGAATCCTGGAGTGGGTAGCCGGTCCCTTCTCCAGGGATCTTCTCAACTCAGGGATTGAACTCAGGTCTCCCACATAGCAGGCAGATTCTTTATCAGCTGAGCCATGAAGGAAGCCCCTTATGTCATACAAACTTCCTTTCTAAATATGAAATGAATAAGACTACAGCAGATGATTACCGGCTGTCTACCCAACGTCCAGTCTCTTTTTCTCCCTTAACACAGGACAGATTTGTTACAATCTAAGATATACTGATGTTCTTATTGTTTAAAATTATAGGGAGGTTTACCTAATTAATGCATGATAAACTTGGTATGAAAAAGACACTTTTCAATCATATAAGATTAGAAATATTAGAACTATTTTGAAGTGGCAATTAATCCAGCATGGTTCCTTGAATATATAGGCAATTCTTCTCTAAGTCCTAGAAAAGTATGAAGGNACAGCAGATGATTACCGGCTGTCTACCCAACGTCCAGTCTCTTTTTCTCCCTTAACACAGGACAGATTTGTTACAATCTAAGATATACTGATGTTCTTATTGTTTAAAATTATAGGGAGGTTTACCTAATTAATGCATGATAAACTTGGTATGAAAAAGACACTTTTCAATCATATAAGATTAGAAATATTAGAACTATTTTGAAGTGGCAATTAATCCAGCATGGTTCCTTGAATATACAGGCAATTCTTCTCTAAGTCCTAGAAAAGTATGAAGGCAGATAAATCATAATGGATCCCAGTTAACCAAAACAATTATACCAATTTTTGATGGAAATAACGTCTCATCATCCAACTGGTCCTGAACCCAAGTCATCAGGTAATCAATATACTTTGGTGCAGAGCACTTAATAGGCTTCTTTATGTTTGTTCCATCTGCCCAATGATACTCATATCTGTATTGGAAAGATAAAAAGCACACAGAATATCAATATAATCTATACATAATGTCTGTATTTTTTGTATTACAAATATGTTTATTTTGAATATATTCAGGACATATTTTAATCTCTTCCTACAAATAAATATTTTTTATTATTTGGCATTTTAAAATTGCTATTAGACTATTTTGCATTTATCAGGATACAAACTAAGATTCCACCAAACTCATTTTTTGTGAACTTTCCTTCATATATAACTTTTATATTTTAGAAGCACATACAGTATAAATTGCCATAGTAGCAACCCTAAGTTTATTTCCCACTTCTATGATGATCATCTTTAATCTTTATAATCATTGTCTTCTTCCTCAAAAAACATTTTTCCTTACACAGTACAATTCTCTTTAACTTGGGACATTAAAATTTGGGTTAAGGATAGAGAACGAAACAGAAGTGCCAAAGTAAAATGAGTGAAAATGAGAATGATTCAGTATTTGAGTATACTTGGTTGAGGAGCTAAACAAGCCTTTGAGGAAGACTGGAACTCCAAATAAAGATGCCTATAAGTATGTGGTTATTAACCAGACACTATCCTGTGATACAATAAACTTTTAATGTGCACCTACAATATGAGACATGATGAGTCAAGGAATGCTGCTCTTGAACAAGGGACACTGAAATGAAAGACGTTTTCTCTATTCTCACAGAGAAAAGACTGGTAGAGAAGACGAACCTGTAAAAGAGTATGTAAAAACTGCGAGAGAATGCTCATGCAGTTAACTACAAAAACATACACTCACAACCGCAACCTGATTTTTAAGATCATAAGCATGCAGCTGAAACTCCCAAGTACAAAAATGTCTAAACTGAACTAGCATTTAGTTTAGTTTCTGAAAGGTTATCTCTCCCTCTCCCTTTGAATCAGTTGTGTTTTTCTAACCTTGCCCCAGGGTATAGACTGAGAGAACAACAGGTGAGTAAGGTTAGAAAAGGAGCTGAAAGAAAATATAATGGAAAAATACTACAGGGTATTTCAAACAATGAAAACCATCTTGAGGCAGGATAAATAAGGATGCTTTCTGTTTAAGCATAGCTACTCACACTGGAACAGTAAATGTTAAATAGGATACACTCAAATAAATATTGTGACACCATGTCTTATTGCCAACCCTGGGAAACAGGGATGAAATGTCAAGTTTACTTTGAAGGTCTCCAATAGGCAATTTCCCAACACTTCCTGGCATCCTGTTTCATTATTTAATCACTTTCACAGTCAAGAGATTCTTCCTAATATAAATCAAAGTCTCAAGTGTGACTTAAGCTTCTTCTTGTTTGATTCTCTCTGGAGATAGAGAATATGAATGGTAGGACTTTAAACCATCATTACTTAGTCTTCCTGGAGAAGGAAATGGCAACCCATTCCAGTATTCTTGCCTGGGAAATTCCTCGGACAGAGAAGCCTGGCGAGTTACAGTCCATGGGGACATAAAGAGTCAGACAAGACTGAGCGACTAAACCACAGCAACAGCTTAGTCTTTGCTTAAAAACACAGGAATTTACCTACGTTTTCTCCCTTGTGTTATGAATCCTTAACGTTTTTACATTTCTCTTAAATCATGTTTTTCATTCTGTTAATGATTCCCAGGTGTTCCATATTCATTTTTAAAAATTTGTATTTTATTTATTTATTTGGCTGCACTGTGTCTTAGTTGTAGTATACAGGATTTAGTTGTGG
>SJYX01014717.1:44391-101578 GCA_006410675.1 Oreotragus oreotragus | reverse complement strand
GTTGTACAGCACAGGGAAATATAGCCATTATACTGCAATAACTTTAGATGCAGTATAATCTATAAAACTATTGAATCACTATATTATACATGTGAAAATGATATTATAAATCAATTAAACTTCAATAAAATAAATAAAAAGAATAGAAGAGTGCCAGACACATAGTGTCCTATAGACGTCAATTGCTATCTTATTATTTTTTTCAAGAAGATAGTAAATCTATGCTTTGTATTACATGATAACAGGAGATAATTTCATGTAATTCCATATTGAGAAATAAAGTATCATAAAGGTTAAAGTGGATTGAGGTACCATTATATTGTGGCAATAGGTTGCTAACTAAATACTAGAAAACACAGCACACAACACTCACCCACAATGAGTCTACTAACCTAATTGAGAGTCCATTGAGAAACAGAAAGGCTACTTACTGTTCACTGCAACCCACTCATTTAGATCTTCCCCCTCAGGAAGATCAAGAAGATAGTAAATCTATGCTTTGTATTACATGATAACAGGAGATAATTTCATGTAATTCCATATTCAGAAATAAAGTATCATAAAGGTTAAAGTGGATTGAGGTACCATTATATTGTGGCAATAGGTTGCTAACAAAATACTAGAAAACACAGCACACAACACTCACCTACAATGAGTCTACTAACCTAATTGAGAGTTCATTGAGAAACAGAAAGGCTACTTACTGTTCACTGCAACCCACTCATTTAGATCTTCCCCCTCAGGAAGCATGACAGCCATCCGGAGGTTGCCACTGCCAAGAGTGGCCTCTGCATGCTTTAAGAGCTCATACTGGTGAGAACCCTCTGGAATGTTCTTCTTTGGTTTAAATGTTTTAGATGAGCGACTCCCACTATGAATAGAAAAGAGAAAAAAAGTGTTTAAGGCTTGACCTTCCACAGAGTCTACCATACTATACTACTGGATAAAATAACATAGTGATCCTAAAAGTCCACCAATATATAGCTTGAAATTGTATTGGCTACATTAATCTTGGAAATATCATTGCTGTAACTACTGTTTGATACCCCAAACTCCTACAAACCTTCTCTATATTCTCTATAAAGGAGAAAAATGAATTTTTAGCTATAACTAATCCAGCTAACAAATCCAACAATAAATTACTGATTCAGGCTTATAGGTTGTAATACATAAAAATAAAAAGGAGTCTGTGATAATCTTTAGTTATTGTATTCTTTTTTATCCTGATTCTAAGTCTCTCATTCTAAGATAAATAATTTCCTTTGTACAAGAGGCACTGTAGCCCACCAGGCTCCTCTGTCCATGAGGATTCTCCAGGCAAGAATACTGGAATGGGTTGCCATGTTCCCCCTGCAGAGGATCTTCCCAGCCCAGGCTCTGCTCTTAAAAATGACCCCTCTCCGTGTCAGGGGTGTGGTGTGTGTATGTCTGTCTGTCTGTCTCCCTGCCAGGTGTGTGTGTGTGTGTGTGTGTGCGTGCGCATGAGCACGTGCTAGATCACTTCAGTCTCTACTCAACAGCCAAGAATCTCTTTACAAACACTAATCAGGCGATGTTACTCCTCTGCTTAAAACCACACTCAGTGGCTTCCCCGTGTACTTCAGAGTAGACCCCAAAGTCAAATATTAAACATAGTAAGGCTCTGGACCCACATTAGAGTATGGAAACTCTTCTTCAGTTTAATCAGATAATGTATTAAAAGTCAAATTCTCTCCCACCATCTCTGAAATATGAAAATGTAGAAAAGATTATCATGCCTACCAAACTTGAGGCTTATTTCATTTTCCTCCTCCTCCTCCTTTATCAAAATTTAGTGTGAAAAATAAACTTGACCAATAAATTTTTTGACAAAAGACATTTTTACTAATTTTTGTATGATTAAGTACAAAAACAGCTCTCCTAACACCAGTCTGGTGTATGTATTCAGACCAAGTGTTAAGCACTCTCCCTTTAATTAGCCCACTGATCAGCCCAGTGCCACAACTAATGATGTAACAAAGCTGCTCTGAAACGGGCTGGCAGAGAACATGAGAACAACGAGCACATCAGCTGTGCCTGCACCCAGGAGGGTGCCCACAAATATTTATTTATTTATTGAACCACTGTCCCTTTATGTGTTAGGCTTCCAAATGTTTTCTTGATTGATGACCCATTCAGAACTGGTCTTCCACAAAACTAAACACATTCTCCTCAAAGACCTTACACTTGGGTAAAAAGAAAAAAAAAAAAACTGAGTTTGGTTTTATGAAGGTCAGTTCTGACACTAATCAGCTGTGTTATTTAAGGCAAATCACCCAACTTTCTTGAGCCTATTTTTTCTTTAATAGTGAAAGCCTAACAACAGTAATAAAACATTACCCTTACCTGTATCATGCAAGAGTTGCAAAATGAGAAAAGGAGAAAAAAGCTCTTAAAACTGTAAGTGATTGAAGTCGCTCAGTCATGTCCGACTCTTTGTGATCCCATGGACTGTAGCCTACCAGGCTCCTCTGTCCATGGGATTTTCTAGGCAATAGTACTGGAGTGGATTGCCATTCCCTTCTCTAGGGGATCTTCCCAACCCAGGGATTGAACCCAGGTCTCCCGCATTGTAGACAGACGCTTTACCATCTGAGGCACCAGGGAAGTCCTAAAACTGTAAAATGCTGTGCAAATGTTAGCATCCTTCCTTTTCCTGAACCAGAATGACTCACAGTAAAAAATGAAATGGTAGTCCAATATCCAAAGCTGGACTCAACTCCTACTCCCACTCCCATTTCCTAAGACTGGATGGGGAAATTTTTACTTTGGAAACAAATGCTCTTACACATTACGTTACAAATAGACTTTAAAAAAAAATTGTTTTGGTTTGGTTCTTTTTTTGGTGCTTTGCCTACATCAAGGTTCAAGTGATCTCAGAATAATGGTGGGGTAGACAGGAAATGAAGAAAACAAGGTGCCAGTCCTCATTTTGCTGATTTCTTCTTATGTTACTTAGGAAACTACAAATTATCATCTGGGCTTCGATTTATTTTGCTTTTTTGAACCTCTGGAAAATAACTTTTTACAGAAGGGTATAATTTAGAGATGGGATGATGTTTATAAAATGCTTTCAGTTCCCTGAGTTCTCTCCCTTCTGTTTCTCATATCCATGCACAGTCACACTTCCAAAATGCTTTGAAGTCCTCCACTGAATCCCCCTTCTTTGTGACCCTTCTGCTTTATTCAGGCAAAATAATTCATCATCTCAGTATTCTGATTTTTTAAATGTTCTTTAAAATTATATTCAACTTTTTGGACTGCTACCTGAAACTTCAACCAGGATGCACCCTACTCTGGAAGGGGTGATCAGTACTGCTCCTTATTCCCATGTCAAAAGACCAACTGAAGAGTACTCAAGTTCAAAAGCACAAGTACCAAAACACGTACACAAAATTCCTCATCAGTGAGTGCAAGCTCTTACACTAAGGAGTGCAACCTCTTACACTAATGGGACCAAATACATAAGGTGTGAGAAAACCCAAACGAACTTTTCAGCCAACCCAGTATCTCACATGGCATGTTAAGTTATTTGATGCAAATATTAAAAAACATTTTCAATAACAGAAAGTATGTAGCCCCCCAACCCCACCCTTTCAGAGTCTGTCTATACAAGCATAAAAATGCTTGTGCTTGTTTTATACACCTGCTGCGTACTACAGTATACTAAAGAATGTTTTCCATTTTAATATGTCCAGAAGATTGTTGTACTTTAAAGTAGATCTACTTTATTCTTTTTAAAGACTAAATAATATTTCCTTATATAGATAGATAATATTTTCAACCAGTCACCTACTGATATACATTGAGGTTGTTTCCAGCCATTTATCACTTTAAACAATGCTGCAGTAAGCCTCCTCATATTGTTTTTCTTAGAAGTAAAATTGCCCTGCTAAAGGGTATATACATTTTTAATGTTTACATAAGGTCTATTTTTTCCCCCCAAATAAGCTGGATTCTTTTAAAACTCATTAACAATGTATGAGAGTAGCTGTATACATTTTTGGTCTTAGAGGACAAGAATTCAGCTAGTTTCTCTTGTACAGCTCCCAACAGGACATCATAACTATATGACAACTTCGAGCTTTCCGATTAGAATGTAAATGTGATTATAAAGTCATAGCATTACCCTGAGGTCTTTTCTTTTAAAATAAATACCCAGCAGTCAGGTTTGTTTATCCCAGTTCTTTTACTCATATTTGAAGGTCAATCAATTTCTAGAGGAAGACAGAATGGCTTGACAAGTAAATAACTGAGCCTTAAGGGAAAACTCTGACCACAAATCCCTTATAACTAGTCATTCAATTTGACCTACTTTTAGTAAATTTCAAAAGCATTGTGTACTTCCTCCTTAAGACCCTAAGGAATAGACTGGTCCCCATTGTGACATCTACATTTATTCTCATAAACCATTTGTTACCACCTCAACACAGTTACACCCATCATTACCCTCAATTTTAACTATTTACTGTTCAATCCAACTATCAACAAAATTGATATTTTCTAAGTTGGGTTGGAGAATCTTAAAGTTGAAGGAACTGGGGAGGAGGTTTTTACAGAGAACTCAAAACAGGGGTACAAGGAAGGACTGAAAAGTAAAAGTGCTAGTCTCAGTGGTGTCTGACTCTCTGTGACTCTTTGCAACTCTTTGTAGCCCTCCAGGCTCCTGTGTCCATGAGATTTCCCAGGCAAGAACTGAACTGGATAGCCATTCCCTTCTCCAGGCTATCTTCCCCTATCCAAGGACCAAATNGAACTTTTCAGCCAACCCAGTATCTCACATGGCATGTTAAGTTATTTGATGCAAATATTAAAAAACATTTTCAATAACAGAAAGTATGTAGCCCCCCAACCCCACCCTTTCAGAGTCTGTCTATACAAGCATAAAAATGCTTGTGCTTGTTTTATACACCTGCTGCGTACTACAGTATACTAAAGAATGTTTTCCATTTTAATATGTCCAGAAGATTGTTGTACTTTAAAGTAGATCCACTTTATTCTTTTTAAAGACTAAATAATATTTCCTTATATAGATAGATAATATTTTCAACCAGTCACCTACTGATAAACATTGAGGTTGTTTCCAGCCATTTATCACTTTAAACAATGCTGCAGTAAGCCTCCTCATATTGTTTTTCTTAGAAGTAAAATTGCCCTGCTAAAGGGTATATACATTTTTAATGTTTACATAAGGTCTATTTTTTCCCCCCAAATAAGCTGGATTCTTTTAAAACTCATTAACAATGTATGAGAGTAGCTGTATACATTTTTGGTCTTAGAGGACAAGAATTCAGCTAGTTTCTCTTGTACAGCTCCCAACAGGACATCATAACTATATGACAACTTCGAGCTTTCCGATTAGAATGTAAATGTGATTATAAAGTCATAGCATTACCCTGAGGTCTTTTCTTTTAAAATAAATACCCAGCAGTCAGGTTTGTTTATCCCAGTTCTTTTACTCATATTTGAAGGTCAATCAATTTCTAGAGGAAGACAGAATGGCTTGACAAGTAAATAACTGAGCCTTAAGGGAAAACTCTGACCACAAATCCCTTATAATTAGTCATTCAATTTGACCTACTTTTAGTAAATTTCAAAAGCATTGTGTACTTCCTCCTTAAGACCCTAAGGAATAGACTGGTCCCCATTGTGACATCTACATTTATTCTCATAAACCATTTGTTACCACCATAACTGAGCCTTAAGGGAAAACTCTGACCACAAATCCCTTATAATTAGTCATTCAATTTGACCTACTTTTAGTAAATTTCAAAAGCATTGTGTACTTCCTCCTTAAGACCCTAAGGAATAGACTGGTCCCCATTGTGACATCTACGTTTATTCTCATAAACCATTTGTTACCACCTCAACACAGTTACACCCATCATTACCCTCAATTTTAACTATTTACTGTTCAATCCAACTATCAACAAAATTGATATTTTCTAAGTTGGGTTGGAGAATCTTAAAGTTGAAGGAATTGGGGAGGAGGTTTTTACAGAGAACTCAAAACAGGGGTACAAGGAAGGACTGAAAAGTAAAAGTGCTAGTCTCAGTGGTGTCTGACTCTCTGTGACTCTTTGCAACTCTTTGTAGCCCTCCAGGCTCCTGTGTCCATGAGATTTCCCAGGCAAGAACTGAACTGGATAGCCATTCCCTTCTCCAGGCTATCTTCCCCTATCCAAGGACCAAATCCAGGTCTCCATTGCAGGCAGCTTCTTTACCATCAGAGCCACTGTGGAAATTCCACTAGGAAGGGGTAGAAGAATGTATATCTGTATACATTCATTTAGACAGTGAAAAAGAGGTCAATATATTCAAAATTAGAAACAAATTTATATCAACTTATTTGCGTCAACAACTCCATATCTTCAAAGTTAAGTGACTTACTCTGATCACCTAGCTAATTAAATGGCAGAAGTGGGATTCAACAAAAAGACAACTCATAGATTGGGAGAAAATATTTGCAAATGAAGTGACCAACACAGATTAGTTTCCAAAGCCTGCAAGCAGCTAATGAGGCTTAACATCATCAAAACAAACAACCCAATCAAAAAATAGGCAGAAGACCTAAATAAACATTTCTCCATAAAGGACATACAAATGACCAAGAGGCACATGAAAGATGCTCAACACTGCTAATTATCAAAGAAATGCAAATCAAAACTACAATGAGATATCATCTCACACCAGTGAAAACAACTATCATCATAAAATCCATAGACAATAAATGCTGGAGAGGGTGTGGAGAGAAGGGAACCCTCCTACACTGTTCAGAACATAAACTGGTACAGCCACTAGGAAGAAGAGTATGGAGGCTCCTAAAAAAAGTAAAAAATAGAGCTATCATATGACCCTGCAATCCCATTCTTGGGCATGCATCCAGAGAAAAACATGGTCCAAAAGGATAAATGCATGGATGTTCACTTCACTGCGGCACTATGTACAATAGCCAAGACATGCAAGCAACCTAATGCCCATTAACAGAGAAATGGATAAAGAAAATGTGGTGCATATATACAATAGAATATTACTTGGCCACTAAAAAGAATCAAACAAAGCCATCTGCATTAACAGGAGTAGACCTAGAGATTGTCACACTGAGTAAAGTCAGACAGAGGAGAAATAACGTATGACATCCTTTTAAATGCAGAATCTAAACAGAAATGATACAAATGAACTTATTTACAAAACAGACTCAAAGACTTAAAGAATGAACTTATGGTTGCCAGGAGGAAGGCTGGGAGTAAGGGATAGTTAAGTTTGGGACTGACATGTATATAAGGCTTTATTCAAAACAGATGATCAACAAGGATCTATTGTATAGAACACAGAACTCTGCTCAATGTTATGTGGCAGACTGGATGCCAGAGGAGTATGGGGGAGAATGGATACATGTATATGTATGACTGAGTTCCTTTGCTGTCGACCTGCAACTACAGCAATTTGTTAATCACCTGTACTCCAATACAAAATAAACAGTTGAGAAAAAAAAAACAAAAACAGTCCATTATCTTCAAGTCATTTTACATTACCAAGCCTCAGTTTGTAATAATGATACCTACCTTACTATTGAACCCTGTAGTAAGAATTCCATTAATATTAGCTCTCTTTGATCCACAATTGGTACCAACCTGTCATTCACATCAGTATCTCCTTCTATAGGTCTAAGTCCAACACTAGAGATCAGGGACTTGATAAACACTTTTCAGTCAACTTTAGACTGGAAACTTCTGGATTACAATAGTAATGATGATGATTAATATTAACTAACATTTACTGCAGACCTTGTACTCTTTAAGTATTTTACACACAATATCTCTTTTAATCTTAACTCTATGATGTCTATCAGTTCAGTTCAGTTCAGTTGCTCAGTCATGTCCAACTCTTTGCAACCCCATAGAATGAAGCATGCCAGGCCTCCCTGTCCATCACCAACTCCTGGAGCTTGCTCCAACTCATGCCCATCGAGTTGGTGATGCCATCCAACCATCTCAACCTCTGTTGTCCCTTTCTCCTCATGCCTTCAATCTTTCCCAGCATCAGGGTCTTTCTTAATGAGTCAGTTCTTCACATCAGTGGCCAAAGTATTGGAGCTTCAGCATTAGACCTTCCAATGAACATTCAGGACTGATTTCCTTTAGGATGGACTGGTTTGATCTCCTTGCAGTTCAAGGGATTCTAAGGGCCTTCTCCAACACCACAGTTCAAAAGCATCAATTCTTCGGCACTCAGCTTTCTTTTTCCAACTCTCACATCCATACATGACTATTGGAAAAACCACAGCTTTGACTGTACAGACCTTTGTCAGCAAAGTAGTGTCTCTGCTTTTGAATATGCTGTCTAGGTTAGTCACAGTTTCTCTTCCAAGGAGCAAGCATCTTGTAATTTCATGGCTGCAGTCACCATCTGCAGAGATTTTGGAACCCAAGAAAATAAAATGTCCACTGTTTCCCCATCTATTTGCCATGAAGTGATGAGATTGGATGCCATGATCTTCGTCTTACGAATGTTGAGTTTTAAACGAGCTTTTTCACTCTCCTCTTTCACTTTCATCAAGAGGCTCTTCAGTTCCTCTTCACTTTCTGCAAGGGTGGTATCATCTGCATATCTGAGGTTACTGATATTTCTCCTGGCAATCTTGATTCCAGCTTGTGCTTCATCCAGCCCAGCATTTTGTATGATGTACTCTGCATGGAAGTTAAAATAAGCTGGGTGACAATATACAGGCTTGATGTACTCCTTTCCCAATTCAGAACCAGTCCGTTGTTCCATGTATGGTTCTAATTATTGTTTCTTGACCGGCATACAGATGTCTCAGGGGGTAGGTATGCTATACTTTATTTTATGAGTAACAAAACTGAGTCTTAAAGTACTTAATTTGCTCAAGCTTTTAAAATTGGTAAAGTAAGGAACCAAAATTTAAGCCTAGGATTTAAATATTCAAAGTCCATTCTTTTATCCACTACCCAATACTACATGATACTTATCTGTATCTTCTACAGCTGTGATGGTTGTACAATTTTGTGCATATACTAATTCCACTGAATACTTTAAAAGATGAATTTTATAGTGTGTTAATTATAGCATAATTTTTTTAATGTTTAAAGAAAAATCTTTACTATTAAAAAACTAGCCTCAGAATAATGTTCCTCACCACCTCAATGTCAGTTTCTTCCATTTATTTCACTCTTGCATTCCTTCATCCAACTAGAATATTCTGACCATCCACCTACTATATTCTAAGTAGCACTGTTCTAACCCTGGGACACAGCATTCAACAAGAGAATCTCTATTCTCATGGTAGGGAGAGGAGGCAGAAAAAAAAAATAAAACTAACGATACAGTATTGGTTGGTGCTAAGTGGTATGGTGAAAATAAGAGAATGATGTGACAAATAATGTGATATGACAAGGCACTTTATTAGATTAGGTGGTTAGAGCAGGCCTCCATGAGGCCAGAAAGATAAGAAGGAATCAGCCATGTGACAACTAGCAAAGAGGGAAGAGCATTGCAGGCTTACAAAACAAACTAGGTGTTTGCACAAAGGTGACTTTTTTAGAAAGAGGGGTAAAACGGTAACTGTGATGAGGGCATCATGAATGACAGTATACGAAATCAGAAAAAGCTTGTAGACCCACACTAGCTAAGATTTTAGAGTCCAAAGTATGGAATTTAGATTACTGTTTTAAGTATAAATGGGAAGCTATGGCAGAATCTTTTTTTTTTTTTTTAAAGGAAGTATAATATGACTTAATTTAATGATCTAAAAAAGACCATTCTAGTTTCCATGTAGAGAATGGACTGGCAGGAGGGTAAAAGTGAAAACAGAGAAACCAGTTAAGAAACTGGTATAAAGCAGAAAGATGGCCTGGTCTAATGGGGACAGAAAGATGAAGCCAGATTCTAATATCTGTAGGTAGAACCAACAGGATTCACTTTGGATTTCAGAATTTCTCGAGTGGTAAAGATGAGACAATCAAAGAAGACTGCTAGGTTTTTAGGCTCAAGTAGGTAGGTAACAGGTCATTTATTAAGATAGGTTTGGGGAGATGGTTTTTGCTCATATTAACTTAAGATACCTATTAAACACCCAAATGGCAGGTTAGTATGCAGTTGCACCTAAACATCTCATGCTAAGATGAATGATCAGACTGAAGGTAACTAATATTCTTGACATCTTCACTGGTTAGCACACTTCCAAAAGATGCACTAGTATGTTATTAAAATGAGTATTTTAAAAGCTATCAGAAGTCCTATAGTAAAGAAAATTTATTAAAAAAATCATTTATGGTTTATCTTAAGGTTTCCCAAAGATCTTTAGTCATGGAAATTTTACTTCCATATTTAAAATCTTGCTCTTTGACATACATTCCCTGGAGGAGGGCACAGCAACCCGCTCCATTATTTTGGCCTAGAGAATACCTTGGACAGAGGAGCCTGGCAGGCTACAATCTATAGGTTTGCAAAAAATCAGACATGACTGAAGTGACTTAGCATGCACGCACATACCTTAAGAAGCATCACTATGAACAAAGCTAGTGGAGGTGATGGAATTCCAGTTGAGCTGTTTCAAATCCTAAAAGATCATGTTGTGAAAGTGCTACACTCAATAGGCCAGCAAATTTGGAAAACTCACTAGTGGCCACAGGACTGGACAAGGTCAGTTTTCATTCCAATCCCTAAAAAAGGCAATGCCAAAGAATGCTCAAACTACCGCACAATTGCACTCATCTCACACACTAGTAAAGTAGTAAAGTAATGCTCAAAATTCTCCAAGCCAGGCTTCAACAGTATGTGAGCCATGAACTTCCAGATGTTCAAGCTGGTTTCAGAAAAGGCAGAGGAATCAGAGATCAAATTGCCAACATCCACTGGATCATGGAAAAAGCAAGAGAGTTCCAGAAAAACATCAATTTCTGCTTTATTGACTATGCCAAAGCCTTTAACTGTGTGAATCACAATAAACTGTGGAAAATTCTGAAAGAGATGACTGGTCTGTGGAGGAGCTGGAAGGCTTTGAGCAAATACTGAAAATGTATTTGTTCCACTCGTGACAAAGGTTGGAAGCTAGAACGAGCATAACAAAGGGTTATGAGCGTTCACCAAGTGCCTGAGGCTGGGAATGGATAACGAAGGGTTATCTGGCCTTGAGGCGTTCGAAGGCTTCCTTCTGACCACCTGGTTCTGAGAGCAAGGACTGCTGTTCCATGATGAGATTCCCTTTAGAGTTTCGCCAAAGCTATGTTATGGCTTGGGCGGTGGGAACTGTATTTTATGACTAAATGCTTTGATGTTTATCTGAAATGGCTACATGCAAGTCTGTCTTATCCTCTATTCCCCGAAAATTATAAAACTACACAATTGATAATAAACTTTGTCAGTCCACTACAGGCTGTCCCTGACTGTTCTTTTCAGAGTGCGGTTCTCCGAGCCTTACACTGGTCTCTTGAGAAATCAGTACACAGGTCAGGAAGCAACAGTTAAAACTAGATGAACAACAGGCTGGTTCCAAAAAGAAAAACGAGTAGGTCGAGGCTATATGTTGTCACCCTGCTTATTTAACTTATAGGCAGAGTACATCATGAGAAATGCTGGGCTGGATGAAGCACAAATAAACTCCGGGAGTTGGTGATGGACAGGGAGGCCTGGCATGCTGCAGTTCATGGGGTTGCAAAGAGTCGAACACAATTGTGCAACTGAACTGAACTGACACACTATTATATTAAACTGCTAACTGGGTTACCTCTCAGTTTTCAGCATATCCGTAACACTTCAATTTTATAAAGTATAACTCCATGATTTCATACAAGAACAGGTAGAGGGTTGGTCAAGTCACTATTTATATCCCATAAACTTTTACAATCTAATCCTTAGAAAATAAAAAGCACTTCACAACCAAAGGCCAGTTAGTTTCTATAACTGTGAAGTTACTGAAGTGTAAAATCCACTATAGATGAAGACACTAAAGTTTAATCACTCATCTCTGATCACCCTCTGAGCTCTGAGTTTTATAAAGACCGCAGTTTCCTTTGCCCAGCACTAAACCCATTGCAATCAGTAAACAGGTACTAAAATCACAGGAGATTTCAGGAAATGACTATTGTCAAATGTCTAGATGATTTCCATGCAACAGCAGTTAACAGAAACCCCCTACAATGTGCTGGACTACAAGGAAGAAAACAAAACCTGCAGATGCAGAGTTCAGAATGAGCATCAAATTGCAACAGAGCAGGCAGTAATTCCAAATATACTGACATTTCATCCAGGAAACACTTAGGGAGCCTGAACATCACTTCTTTTATAAACCTTTCCTAACCTTCCATGAAAATCTCTCCATCCTATTGGTATCTCACTGCAGCTTAAAGCACCTATAACATACTTATGTGTTTGTTCTCCTTCAAATAGCTCTTTAAAATGAGAGGTTGTGTCCTCTTCATTTTTGTAATGTGATATCTGGCATACAGAAGATCAAAGGGCAAAGGATTTGAAGTAAACACCCAGTTTCAGATCCTGTCTTTGTAACTTAGGTAACTTTGTGATCTCAGATAAATCATATAACTTCTCTAAGCTTACAACTAAAACACTGGAAATGATATTACCAATTTTGCAGAACCATTATGACAATTAAATGAATGTATTTAAAACAGCTTAGTTTTGAGGCAGCTGTCACACAGCAAATGGGCAGTATAGGAAATGACAGCTTAATACTGAGTGAGTGACAATATGTATACGCATATACACATATGTACATACACACATATACATATAGATAGTCATCACCTTACTCAGTTTGCTATAACAAAATACTACAGACTAGGTGCTTATGAACAACGAAAATTTATTTTCAGAGTTTTGGTGGTCAAAAGTACCAAGATCAAGGTACCAGCATTGTCAGGCCCTCTTCCAGGTTTCTGATTGCTCACTTCTCCCGGCATCTTCATATGGTAGAAGGGATTAGAGAGGTCTGTGGGATGTTTTTCATAAGAGCACTAACCCCAGTAATGAGGGTGGAGACCTGATGACCTAATCACCTCTCAAAGGCTCAAAGGCCTCACCTCCTAAGGCCATCACACTGGGCATTAAGATTTCAACTCATGAATCTGGGCAGATGTATTCAGACGACACCAATCTTTCTGTCACACTTCTACTAACCCAGTTTTAAAACATGACCTCTGCATACTTATTTGTTTACATTTTTCTTTCTCTTTCTCACTAGACTGCGAGCTACTCAAGAATATGGACCATGTCTTGGTCATCCATGAATCTCTAGAATCTAAAACAGGAACTGGGACATAATGGGTTTACTAACAGAAGTTTATTAACTTAAATAATCATATTGAAAGTAGAGAAAAGTCCTGTTATTATTGCAAGGAACAGCTGTCCCCAGTTTTAGAGAAAGGGACTGACCTTTATTTGGTGCAACAAATCTAAAAGATTTTAACCGGAGCAAGAGAAGTAATAGATGTGAGGTTTGCTTGTCCTGACACCAACATTTCATTTTCAATCTTAGGCCCTTTAGAGTCCTTCCCTACTTAAACCTTGGCTTAAGAAAAATGGGTCAATCAATCAAAGGAGACATCTCAGTCTAACAAGTCTACTCCTTACATTGGGGGAGGGGAAAGGGAAAAAGGAGGTAGCTCTTATTTTTCATTTTATTTAGTTACTTTAAATAACTAAATAGATTGCAGCTAGTTCCCATAGTTTAGTAATTTAGTTATATTCTAAAAACTAGTATGCAATTTCTTGTTGTAATAGCATTTTTTTCCCCACTAAAGTAGAAAAGCACAATTTCCGCTGGCATCCAATTCAAAACCACAGTTCGTTATAAAGGGTGCCACAAAAGATCAAGTCTGCAGTTTTGGCAGTAATGGAACAATCTTTACATCAGATACAGCTCTCAACACCAGAGCAAAGATTCACCTACAATTCCTACAATTCACCATCGGCCTGCAAATAAGAAGCAGTAAGAGAACATAACAGGAATACATTTATTCAATGACACAGAAGTTTTAATGGTTTGAAGTGAAGTCGTTCAGTCGTGTCCGACTCTTTGCGAGCCCATGGACTGTAGCCTATCAGGCTCCTCCGTCCATGGGATTTTCCAGGCAAAAGTGCTGGAGTGGATTGCTATTTCCTTTTCCAGGGGACTTTCCCGACCCAGGAATTGAACCTGGGTCTCCAGTATTGCGGGCAGACGCTTTACCGTGGGAGCCATCAGGGAAGCCCGGATGTAGTACTGCTCAAATGCCCAGCTGTGTCCTACTCTTTGCGACCCTGTGGACTCTAACCCATCAGCTTCCTCTATCCATGAGATTCTCTAGGCAAGAATACTAGAGTAGGTTGCCATTCCCTTTTCCAGGGAATCTTCCTGATCCAAGGATGGAACCCACTCTCATCTCCTGTATTGACAAGCAGATTCTTCTCCACTAGTGCCACCTGGGAATGCTTTGAAATTTAAATTCTTACAATAAAGCTAGCCTGACAAGGAAAAAAAAAAACTCACAAAGTTAAAATCAGCTGGTGTCTACTCCTCAGAACAGCTCCTCAATAGAAGTCTGTTGAGCTAAACTGATAAAGGACATCAGGTCAAGAATGGTAACATAAAAGTAAACATTCTGGCAGCATTTGCTAAATTCATATTCCCAGCTTATACAAATAGGCCCAGTCATAACAGCTATATAAGCACAGTGCTGCTGCTGCTGCTGCTAAGTCGCGTCAGTCGTGTCCGGCTCTGTGCGACCCCATAGACAGAAGCCCAACAGGCTCCTCTGTCCCTGGGATTCTCCAGGCAAGAACACTGGAGTGGGCTGTCATTTCCTTCTCCAATGCATGAAAGTGAAAGTGAAGTCGCTCAGTCGTGTCCGACTCTTAGCGACCCCATGGACTGCAGCCCACCAGGCTCCTCCATCCATGGGGTTCTCCAGGCAAGAGTACTGGAGTGGGTTGCCATTGCCTTCTCCGGTATAAGCACAGTATGTATATGGAATTATCTTCTGTAATATTCTTAAAATTTTATAAAATTTTTTCTTTACTTACCTTTCACCATTAGTTCTTAATCTGTTTTAAGCCTCTTGTAATCTGAAAGACACTATGAACCTTCTCTCTAGAGATATATTTTTCATAAAGGAATTCAGGGACACATAAAACCTGTTCATAAACCTGGAAAAAGAACTCCTGCCCCAGTCTGTCTCCTTTCTCTTAGGCTATCTATTGTGCAAACATTCATTTTCTCCTAAAATCGAAGAGCGCCACATTTCTTTTCTAATCCTTTCGAGATATGCTTTTGGATAAAGCCACAGAGACGTTCAAGATGGTAAGTATAGGTCTTTTCTTGGATGAAAAAAAATCTACAGTTTATGGTTTATTTGTCTATAAAATAGTAACTCTAACAGAAAGCTGTCATATTTGTATACTGAAGTTCAAAACTATGGCATTTATAAGAAAGTCAATGCATTAAGCTAATATTCTTAAGAAAATAAAAAGCCCACATTTGAGGGGGCTTCAAAATCACTGCAGATGGTGACTGCAACCATGAAATTAAAAGAAACTTACTCCTTGGAAAGAAAGTTATAACCAACCTAGACAGCATATTAAAAAGCAGAGACATTACTTTGTCAACCAAGGTCCGTCTAGTCAAGGCTATGGTTTTTCCAGTAGTCATGTATGGATGTGAGAGTTGCACTGTGAAGAAAGGTGAGTGCCGAAGAATTGATGTTTTTGAACTGTGGTGTTGGAGAAGACTCTTGAGAGCCCCTTGGACTGCAAGGAGATCCAACCAGTCCATCCTAAAGGAAATCAGTCCTGGGTGTTCTTTGGAAGGACTGATGTTGAAGCTGAAGCTCCAATATTTTGGCCACCTGATGAGAAGATCTGACTCATTTGAAAAGACCCTGATGTTGCGAAAGATTGAAGGCAGGAGGAAAAGGGGACAACAGAGGATGAGAAGGTTAGATGGCATCACCAACTCAACGGACATGAGTTTCGGTAAACTACGGGAGTTGGAGATGGACAGGGAGGCCTGGAGTGCTGCAGTTCACAGAGCTGCAAAGAGTCGGACACGACTAAGCGACTGAACTGAACTGATGCCTATAAAACTGATCAAGTGTAATGGGAAATGGGAAAAACTTTTGTTTCTTTTATTATTGGAAGGAAGATACTGGTAACATGAACACAAAAGATATCATTTTTCTCCTATAAATCTAATTTCAAGTGTAGCTGTGTTTTTTTTTTTAAATGTAAAACAGAGATAATTCCTAGTTTGGAGATAAATTTTAACCAATGAATAATTAAGGTCAAAGACATTAAAGTTTAAATGAGATTTGTCAAAGCATACTTATAGAAGCATAACCTGAATAATATAGAATATAAGTGAGGAATAATAATAAATAATAAAGAAATAAAATAGTTCCTTGCAACTCAAATTTAG
Source organism: Oreotragus oreotragus (assembly GCA_006410675.1). Lineage (NCBI taxonomy): Eukaryota > Metazoa > Chordata > Mammalia > Artiodactyla > Bovidae > Oreotragus > Oreotragus oreotragus. Next base: position 85,131 of record SJYX01014717.1, on the reverse strand, counting down.
ATTAATCTGCATTTTTATAAAAATTAGTTATTGAACTGTGTCAGGTAGAGAAAGGACTCTTAGAGTCACTACTCACATTACAGTAACAAAGAACTCAAAAAATATTAAGTAGTTTAACTCAGTGACATATCTCTTTCAATTTCCTTTTACTTAGTGACACTGCAAAACTATGGATGCTTAACAGAACACAGCAATACAATAGATCAGTACCTGTAAGAAACCGTTTTGAAGAGTGACAGTCAAAGACTGTGGGCTAAAAACAGACATTACCTTCCACTCATTACTCAAAGCAATAATAATGTGAAATAAAAAAAAAAATCAATCCCATAAGGAAAAGGAGAATAAAAGATGAGGAAACAATAATTTTAGGAATTAGCAAGTCGATGAATAAATAACTTAATTAATATACCTAAGGAAACCTAACCCTGAACTTAGAAGCCACCCAATTTACATCACAGATTCCACAGAATGTTCAGGAATTATTATCAATAGGATACTCTGGAAATAGGAGTAGAGATGGAACGAGACTTCCCCAGTCTGTTTAAGAAAAGGTACACACCCAGATCCTCTCTGCAATCTACACAGCAGGCTTTTGTACTACCCCCTCATCCTGAGACAAGACTAGAAACTAAAAGTGTATTCTATAAAAAGAGGGCAAAACAGAGAGGGTGTCTGGCTTAAGAGATATGACTACAGGCACAGTTGTAGGCAGATGCACCACATGTAACACTAGGTGATCAGATGAGTTTGAAAAAAATCAATGTTGAGACCCCTTGCCTTTTCCCACAGTCCAGATAATAATCTCCAAGAGAAAACCAACTGTGCTTTTTTTTTTTTTTTGGTAAATCTGACCACACCATATAAACATATAGAAAGAAATTTACACCAGGGATTCTTCAAGGTAACAGCCTAGCCATATCACCCTTCAGCAAATCCCATGTTGACATGCCACCACCCCCACCCCGACACAGAGATTCCAATTTGCTTTTCAGTTGTCCTACTTGTAAATAAAAGGCTTTCCAGGTGGCTCGTGATAAAGAATCCACCTGCAATGCAAGAGACACAGGTTTGATCCCTGGGTCAGAAAAGGCAACCCACTCCAGTATTCTTGCCTAGGAAACCCTATGGACACAGGAGTCTGGCAGGCCACAGTCCATGGGGTCACAAAAGAGTCGGACACAACTTACCAACTAAACAACAACTTATAAAGAAAACCAGAAAGCAAAAGAGTTATTAAGACTTGAGGGAAGCCTCTAATATGCAAGAAGACATCAAAATACCAAAAAAAAAAAAAAAAAGAAACTTAATGGGTAAACAAAGGAGACTAAAAATGTGCCCCCCAAAACTATTAATATCCTCAGTGATAGAAAAAAAAAAAAATACTGCTTAATGAAATAAGAAAGGAATACTATATAAAAAAAGAGAAAGAAAAAGGACTCAAACTTTTTTAAAATGTTAGCAGAAATTAAAACCACAACAAAAAGAACAGAAAATAAAACCAAAGCAATCTCTTAGAACACAAAGCCTAAAAAAACAAAGAAAGATATGGAAAAGGAGAAAAATATCAAAGATCTGTTCAAGAGGCCCAAGTTCTAAGTAACAAGAATTCCAGAAACACATAACAGAAAAACAAGGCAATATTCTATCAAGAAAATACTTTATTAAGGAAATAAACCAATAAATTTTCCCAGAATTGAAAATGCCTTTTTAGACTGAGAGACCACCAACTTGGTGGATAAACCCACAACAGAAGAAGAAACTAAGAAATTTCAGAACAAAGAGGAGACCTTACAACAGTCCAGACGGAAAAAACAAGATACAAAGCATCAGAAGTCAGAAAGGCATTTGGACCTCTCAGTAACAAGTAGAGCACCGCATCCATAAAAATTAAAATTCTGTGAGAAAATTTACAACCTAGAACTTGATACTCTGACATGATATCAATCAAGTACAAAGGTATATTTCTAGATATATAAGGTCTCAAAATATTAACAGTCCACTTACTGTTTTTAGTGAGATTTTAGACAATCTGCCGCGCCAAAAGTGAAGTGAAAGTCGCTCAGTCATGTCCGACTCTGCGACTCCATGGACTATACAGTCCATGGAATTCTCCCAGCCAGAACACTGGAGTGGGTAGCCTTTCCCTTCTCCAGCTGCACCAAAAAGAAGGGAGTAAATCAAGAGAGAGGACATGAGATCCAAGAAAGAGGAAATCCAACCCAAAAGCCATGCAAGGGGAATCCCAAGAATGAAGGCAAAGGGAGATCCCAAATAACAGCTATACAGCAAGACTTATGTAACAACAGCCAACGGACTGGAGCAGATAAGAAAGCTCCAACAGACAGTATTCAAGAAGATAAAGTGACAGAGTCTGAAATGTATTTCAAGGTTAACTAGGGAAGTGTTTGGGATTAAAAAAAAAAGTATTGAGTACACAGAAAATAACAAAAAACTTCCAGATACAGCAAGAAGCTGTTCAGGAAAGAAAACACGATTACAGTATATACATGGCTCAACTATCGACAGTATTTATTTATATAGGGTTAACTATATTGAGAAGCTGGTAGGATGGAAGGATGTATATATAAGATGGGATGTATACAGATATAAATATAGATATACATGGGGATACCATGGGAGTGATACCCTCTTCTTCCATAATAAGAATAGTTAATATCTTAAGTGAAAAAAAAATCACTATGTAACAATATAAACTAGTTTGAGACAAGAAATTAAAAATTAAGACAATCAGGTAAAAGAGTTCAAATGGGTGTATCCAGAAACAGGAAAAGAGGGATGGTTTTTCTGACAAGTCTTACAGAACTATGTGATTATACAGAATTAAATTGTCATGTACATGCATAATATTGACAAAAATAAAAACTAAATTTTAAGAAGTTTAAAAGCCTAATAAAAAAATAGTTTGAATGCTTGCTAAAACATGGCAATAAAATGAGTCACGTATAGAAATGTTAATAAACTATCTTTAAGATCTACGTATCATGTGCAATATATTTCTGACTCCAGCACTATTCACAGTACACTACAGACATGGAACCTCAAAGAGATGGGAACACCAGACCACCTTACTTGTCTCCTGAGAAGCCTGTTTGAGGGTCAAGAAGTAAAAGTTAGAACCAGACATGGAACAACAGACTGGTTCCAAATGGGGAGCAGAGTACGACAAGGCTGTATATTGTCACCCTGCTTATTTAACTTATATGCAGGGTACATCATGTGAAATGCCAGGCTGGAAGAATCACAAGCTGGAACAAGACTGCCAGGAGAAATACCAACAACCTCAGATATGCAGATGATACAACTCTAATGACAAAAGTGAAAAGGTACTGGGGTCACAAAGAGTCAGACACGACTGAATGACTGAACTGACCTGAAGAGGAACCAAAAAGCCTCTTGATGATGGTGAAAAAAGAGAGTAAAAAAGCTGGCTTAAAATTCAACATTCAAAACACTAAGATCACAGCTTCTGGTCCTATCACTTCATGGCAATTAGAAGGAGAAAAAATGGAAACAATGGCAGATTTTAGTTTCTTGGGCTCCAAAATCATTGCAGACAGTGACCACAGCCATGAAATTAAAAGATGCTTGCTCCCTGGAAGGAAACCTATCACAAACTTAGAGAGTGTATTAAAAAGCAGACATCACTTGGCTGACAAAGGTCCAGACAGTCAAAGGTATGGTTTTTCTGGTAGCCATGTACGGATGTGACAGTAGAACCATAAAGAAGACTGAGCACCAAAGGAAATGATGCTTTCAAATTTATGGTGCTGGATGACTCTTAGGAGTCCCTTGAACTGCAAGGAGATCAAATCAGTCAATCCTAAAGGAAATCAACCCTGAATATTTAATGGAAGGACTGATGCTGAAGCTGAAGCTCCAATACTTTGGCCACCGGATGCAGAGGTGACTCAATGGAAAAGACCCTGATGCTAAGGAAGACTGAGGGGAGGAAGAGTAGGGGATGACAGAGGATGAGATGGTTGGATGGAATCACTGGCTCAACGGACATGAATTTGAGCAANAATGGAAGGACTGATGCTGAAGCTGAAGCTCCAATACTTTGGCCACCGGATGCAGAGGTGACTCAATGGAAAAGACCCTGATGCTAAGGAAGACTGAGGGGAGGAAGAGTAGGGGATGACAGAGGATGAGATGGTTGGATGGAATCACTGGCTCAACGGACATGAATTTGAGCAAATTCCAGGATATAGTAGAAGACAGAGGAGTCTGGTGTGCTGCAGTCCATGGGGTCACAAGGAGTTGGAAACGACTTTGCAACTGATAACAAATAGACAAGGAAACCAAAATCACCTATATATATATATGCAGGCTTCTACCCCTAATGCTTATTAACTGGTGGCTGCTACTGCTACCATCCTTAGTTCTATTATCAAAATGGTTTCAAAACATTCACCTTAGAAACTCTGTCAGACTCAATCAGTTTGATTTACCAATGGCCCCTGAGGAAACTCAAAGTCATCAGTTAAATATATATCAAGATGAGATTTGTAAAAGCAGAATGCAGCACAGGGTAGTATGAAAATACTGCCAGCTGACTGACCTATGGCCCTGGAATCAGAGTACCCGTACTACTTAGTGAGACACCTTGACTTAGTTACTTATTACTGAGCCTCTCAGGAGCCTTCTCTGCCTCATCTGAAAATGAAGGAAGCATTATGTTGCAGAGTTGTTTTGAGGATTAGAAATCAGTAAGCAAATACTAATGCAATGCCTGGCACAAGCATCAATAAAAACCATCAAGGGACTTCCCTGGTGGTCCAGTGGTTAAAAGTTCTCCTTCCAGTGCAGGGGTGCAGCTTGATCCCAGCTTGATCCTTGGTTGGGGAGCTAGGATCCCACATTCCTCACAGCCAAAAAAACAAAACACAGAACAGATGCAATGCTGTAACAAATTCAAAGACATCAAAAAAATATATTTTTTAAGGCCATCTACCATTAATATTTACCTTGAGCATTATCTACTTCATATGGCATAAGAGAAACCTTGATTTTGCAGCTGGGTACTCTGGGCTGTAATCCCTAATTTGCCTTGTATTGGTTAGGTGACTTTGAGAAAGTTACTTTATCATTCTGACTGCAAAAAAGAAGAAATTATATCGCCTACCATGAGGGATGGTTCATCTGAAAACCAAACTATATGCACAGAAATACAGAGCATAAAAGAGTCAAGAGGAAGGGGACATATGTATACCTATGGATGATTCATGTTGATGTACAGCAGAAACCAGCATAATATTTAAAGCAATTATCTTTCAGTTATAAATAGATTAATTTAAAAAAATACAGAGCATAAGCTGGTGGTGTATAGTAAGTGCTCAACAACTGATGGCAATTAAATATATGTGTACCATCTCTTTAACTTTTGCAGTTAAGGTCAATCATAGACATAAACTGAGTTATGGCTACATATTATCCTTTTATAATAAGCAACTGCAAAAAATGGTAAATCTGTAATATCAAAAAATACCAGTAAAACAGCAAGACACTTGGGATTCTTGGTATCATTGAGAATTTGTTTATATAATTGACCAAGTGTAGCCCTGGAAATCACAAGATCTTAGTTTCAACTGATTTTTCTAAAAATAAGATGTAGGAACAAAATCTTTCCCATTTCTAAAAATCACTAAATGTAAATTACTTCTCCAGAGATTTGACTTCATTCTTACCAATTTCACCAGTCACCATAAATCTTTTCAAACACCATTAAGAAGAAACACTGAATGCTGTCAAATATAAAACTGTTCTTTTAGAACTAAGGAAATAGGCACAAAAGTACAGTTATTTTTCCCAACTTACATACTCCAGATCACAAGCATAATTGAATTCTTCCATAAAGGAACTTGGATAAAATATTTCTTTCATTTAAGACTGTTTCATTCTCCCCTTCTGCTCAAAAGCAAGAATTTCCATCTTTCAGATCACCAATGGTTTAAGCATAAGCTTACAGTACCCAAACATAGAACAATCATAATTCCTCTAAATGAAGACTAAAAACAAAAGAAGAAGGCCAGGCATCGAAGAATTGATGTTTTTGAACTGCAGTGTTGGAGAAGACTCTTGAGAGTCCCTTAGACTACAAGGAGATCAAACTAGTCAATCCTAAAGGAAATCAACCCTGAATATTCATCAGAAGGACTGAAGCTGAAGCTCCAATACTTTGGCCATCTGATGCAAAGAGCTGACTCATTAGATAAGATCCTGATGCTGGGAAAGATTGAAGGCAGGAGGAGAAGGGGACGACAGAGGATGAGATGGTTGGCTGGCGTCACCGACTCAATGAACGTTTGAGCAAGCTCCAGGAGATGCAGGACAGGGAAGCTTGGTGTGCTGCAGTCCATGAGGTCGCAAAACATCAAACATGACTTAGAGACTGAACAACAAAAAACAAGAAAGGACTCATGGATAGTAGCATGTCAGGAAAGTCCCTATGGAAAATAATACATAGATGCAGGCAAACCTGGGAACCAGAGGCAGAACAAGAACTGTATTGCACAAGAAAGGTACAATTAAAAAAAAAAAAAAAGCCCCTTTAATCCTAATATTGTCAACTACAAAAGTTACATTTCACATTATCTGAGATTCAGTTATACTCCCCAGTACCTGGAAAGGATTTCAACTATGGCCATTTAAAGCTAAGAGCATGTGCGCATGCTAAGTCGTTTCAGTTGTGTATGACTCTTTGCAACCCTATGGACGGCAGCCTGCCAGACTCCTCTGTCCATGGGATTCTCCAAGGAAGAATACTGGAAGGGGTTGCCATGCCCTCCTCCAGGCAATCTTCCCAACCCAGGGATTGAACCTGTGCTTCCTAAACCCCAGTCAGATTCTTCACCGCTGAGCCACCAGGGAAGCCCAAAACTGAGAAAGAGAAACACAAATGAGTGAAAACCATCAAAGAAGAGAAAAAACACATAAAACTAATGCAAGATTGTTTCCCTTTCTCCCCAGTTTCTTATGAACTAAGTGAAATGTGAATATCAGAACTGCCATGAAAAAAAAAAGAACAAATTAACCAAAACTAGCATGGTTTCTCACACATAAAATTATGCAAAGTATTTACTGATAAAATGAAGGTGTTCTGAATTTTCATAACATATAACTTACTTTTGCTTACCACAGTTTGACTAGTAAGTACTCAAAAACAATAAGCATACCAGAAAGGCATATTCTTCAGAGTCACTAGCAATTAGACACAACTACTTCTTCATAGTTTGGGGAAAAGACTCTCCAGTTTGAAATAATCCAGACAGAAAAACCCTGGCAGAGTCTTCTATCAGATTTCATAAGAAAGGCAATAAATGCATTGAGAGTCATAAGTGAAAAGCAGTTTTACATCTTCCTCCAGAATCTATAGGTCATTTTTATAGTATGTCACCTATTTCCCGAACATGTTGATTACTTGCATTATTAGTTGCTTATCTGCATTAAAATATCATAAAGATAACTAAGAAACAGGAAATTCAATTGGAGTTAAACATCTCATTCTGTAATAAAATCCACCTCTATGGATAATTCATGCTTACCTTGGAGAAAACTAGTATTTTCCTGTGTGCAACACGCTCAGGCATGAACGACTCCTTACCACCCCAGGACTGTAACCCCCCAGGCTCCTTGGTCTATGGGATTTTCCTGGCAAGCATACTAGAATGGGTTGCCATTTCCTCCTTGAGAGGATCTTCCTGACCCAGGGATTGAACCTGCGTCTCCTATGTTGGCAGGCGGGTTATTTACCACTGAGCCATATGGGAATAATTACATTCTACCGTTACTTTTCACATGACTATTAATTTTTAAATTTCACTTATTAAAAAACTAAATTCTAAATTTCAACATAAAAGATGTTACTTTCACCTTTTAAGATGAAGAATAAAAAGGTTGATGACAATAAAAGCAAGCAGCCTCAGTATGCCATTAGAAATAAAGAAGACAAGCAAATCAATAACAAAAAAAAATAACCTAGTCAAAAATGGGCAAAGACCTAAAGACAGTTCCCCGAAGAATACATACAGATGGCTGATTAAGCACATGAAAAGATACCCAAGATCACTAATTACTCAGTTCAGTTCAGTTGCTCAGTCATGTCCAACTCTTTGCGACTCCATGGACTGCAGCACGCCAGACTTCCCTGTCCATCACCAACTTCCAGAGCTTGCTCAAACTTATGTCCATTGAGTCAGTGATGCCATCCAACCATCTCATCCTCTTTTGTCATCTTCTCCTCTTGCCTTCAACCTTCCCAGCATCAGGGTCTTTTCCAGTGAGTCGGTTCTTCACATCAGATGGCCAAAGTATTGGAGCTAAGCTTCAGCACCAGCCCTTCCAATGAATGTTCAGGGTTGATTTCCTTTAGGATTGACTGGTTTGATCTCCTTGCTGTCCAAAGGACTCTCAAGAGTCTCCGCAGCACCACAATTCAAAAGCATCAATTCTTCTGTGCTCAGCCTTCTTTATGGCCCAACTCACAGCTGTACATGACTACTGGATGTATACGTATATGAAGGACAAGAAGTTATGATTAGGATTCCCAGTGGTGTGATGGTGGTAGGGGATGCAGGGATTCAAGCGCTCGCATTCACTGCTACTGGAACACAGTTTACAGTGGCAGGCAGAGAACGTGCCTGGCATACCTAAGTCTTTGAAAGGATAAGACAACCACGTCTCTATACAAAATTATAAAATAAAGATTCAATAAATGAGTGTTTCAGATCTTTCTGTATATAATAGTCACCTATTTCCATTTCTCCAAAAGTCTCTGTTCAGTTCAATCGCTCAGTTGTTTCGGACTCTTCGCGACCCCATGAAGTGCAGCACGCCAGTCCTGCCTGTCCATCACCAATTCCTTGAGCCCACCCAAACCCATGTCCATCGAGTCAGCAATGCCATCCAACCATCTCAACCTCTGTCATCCCCTTCTCCTCCTGCCCTCAATCTTTCCCAGCAGCAGGGTCTTTTCCAACGAGTAAAAGTCTCTGGAAGGGGAAAATTAGAGCAGAATAAAGGAGAAATCACTCATACCTCCACCTACCACCATGAAAATACATGAAAANAATGCCATCCAACCATCTCAACCTCTGTCATCCCCTTCTCCTCCTGCCCTCAATCTTTCCCAGCAGCAGGGTCTTTTCCAACGAGTAAAAGTCTCTGGAAGGGGAAAATTAGAGCAGAATAAAGGAGAAATCACTCATACCTCCACCTACCACCATGAAAATACATGAAAAATTTTTTACTTCTAATTTCTCTTTCCCTCCGCCTCCCCTGTCCCATCCCCTTTGGTAACCATAAGTTTGCTTTCTAAGTCAGTGAGTCTGTTTTGCACATAAGTTTACTTGAATCATTTTTTAGATCCCACATGTAATTGATAACATATGTAAAAAATCGTGACCAAGTATCAAATATGTAACAGGTGCTATGCTAAATGAGAAGAGATTTAAAAATGACTTTTGAAACTGCTGCATCCTCAAAGAGGTCACATACTCTGATGAGGAAGAAAGGCCTGAAAACTGACAAGTATAACATCTTTTTGATAGGAGCTATAATAAGGACTGTGGAGGAGGACCCTGACATGATATCTAACAAATAGGGAAGGAAGCATAAGTCAGAGAAAACAAGTTGGCTCCAGAAAGAATCAGCCTGCCGATGCAGCAGACAGGAGACACGGCTTGATCCCTCCAGATCTCCTGGAGGAGGAATTGGCAGCCCACTGCAGTATTTTTGCCTAGTAAGTACAGTCCGTGGAGTAGCAAAGAGTTGGACAGGCCTGAGCATGCACGCATGCCTGAACTAAAGAAACGGGGGCGGGACGGAGAAGGGCAGTCTAGCCAGAACAACAGGAACAACATTTCACAAAGGTAGGCTGGCTTGGGACGGCGGAGCCTGGTGGGCTGCCGTCTGTGGGGTCGCACAGAGTTGGACACGACTGAAGCGACTTAAAAAAAATGTGGCACTAGGACGGAGCAACAGAAGCAGCACTGCCTAAACCAAGCACAACGGTCCCTCACACCCATCCTCATAGAAACAGCCTCTGCTTAAAAATACAGAAGCGCACATCTGCAGATCTTCTACAGCACATACATGCCAGACCCATCTAAAAAAACAATTTTTTTTTTTAGCCACCATGCAGCATGCAGGATCTTATTTCCCCAACCAGGGACGGAACCCTTACTCGCTTCACTGGAAGTGCCAAGTCTTAACCACTGGACCGCCAGAAGTCCCATCTTACAACTTTTATAAATGCTTCTCTATTTCACACAAAGATGTTTGTGCACTCAATAGGGCATTAATAATAATCTCAATAATCTTTAACCTTCATTAACCAATGGACTTCAAACCAATGAATTAAAAACAATTATTGAAGAGCACATCCATGTTAACATTCCAGTCTCCAATTTTAAGATTCTTGAGAACAGAGATCACATTTTATTTCTGAACCCCTACCTTTCTTCTCCTGCCACTAGTAGCTAATAACACTCTGCTTATACACAGGTGATCCAATAAATATTTATTGTAATATTCAGCAATACCATGCTAAGATAGCTAAAAAAAATTTGAATTCAGAAAGAGTTTACATACTGGCTTGGGAATTTCATGTGCAGGATTCTCTGGTTGTTGAAAACCTCCATATACATTCTCTCATTTAATTCTCACATTTATCCAATGGCAAGGCATTTATTTTGTCCCAGTAAACAGAGAAAATAGAAGAAATTAAGTGATGTGCCCAAAGTCACATGGCCAGTGACAAACCAAAGACTCTTAAAACCCAGGTCTCCTCACTCACAAGCTACTGTTCTATGACAACCTTCAGTTAATCAAAAATATTTATATACTGAGGACATACTTGCCAAGCAAGTACATGCTAAGCATGTACTAACATGCTGGGAAATAAAACAGTGAACAAACCTTATGAAACTTACAGTCTAGGAAGGAGGAAACGACCTTAAATAATAATTATAAATAATTATAAGTGTGTAAAGACAACCAGAGAATTTAATCTTGAGGACTGTTAAAGAAAAAATAATATTCACTGACATTTGTTAAAAATGGTATACAGACTTTATTCAGGAACAATCAATCAGACAGCTATTGGGGCTACTGCAGTGGGATTTTACAGTAGGACAGACAGATTGAGTTCAACTCCAAATATAGCATTGGTAAGGCAAGTGGGAATTTATGAGCAGGGTGCAGGGGTGAACCAAAAAATTACCAAGACAATATATCAGGGGAACGGGGCTGGGTCGGGGGGCGGTCCTGGTTAAATTGATCTAACAGGATTCTTAATAGCCCATGGGGTCGCAAAGAGTCGGACACAACTAAGTGACTGAACTGAACTGAACAGGATTCTTATTGAACACAGGCTGAGGAGATCAGACATGACCTAACGGATGGTGGTGCATGAGGAAGCAGATCAGATCCTGAGGGTGGCAGGGGATTCTAGTCAAACCGACCAACAGGGTTCTTACTAAAGCTAGACTTTTTATAAGGAAGTGCGCAGATAGGCCTAGGAGAAGGTTCAAGGCCTGACCAAAGTGTGGTGAAGTAAAGAATCTTTGTCAGGGCCTCGCAGAGTCTCTCAAGGACAGAGGTAGTGTTATGCTGAACACCAAATAATTTTCTTCTTTATTTTAAATCATTTAACTCAATATCCAGACAAACTCCACTTACGATTGTCTGAAACTTCTCAAACTTGAAGGTGCTTTTTAAAATCACTCCTAAGTGATGCCAAAGCTCCACACTTTGTCTAAAGTAGACTTCTCAAGAGTTATATACAGATATTGATCTCCTCAGCCCAGGAGATGACCTTCTGTCACCAGAGGGTCAAGAGTAACTTTTTGTCCCAATGGTGCTAAATAAAATGACAGTGATACTTTCTTTTAAATATTCAATGACAAAAAAGGGTAAAGGTATCTCTAGAACCTAGTTATCATTTGACAATACAGTCCCAACACCTTATAAAGATGCTCCCACTTCAACAAAAGCTAAAATTAGTACGGTTCAACTGAGGAACACTTTCCCAATGTCTAGCCACTTAGAATTGTATTTTTTGGTACAGTTTGGCTCTCACTATAATTGGAAAAAATGTTTTTTTAAATTCCAGTTCTTGATAAATTGCCATTTCTCAAATTAAAAGCTTGAAAAGTTTAAGAAAGGATTGATTTAAAGGTTGTACAGTCTGACAGATAAAGACTCCTTTGGGAGTCCTTAACAAACAGGGTGGAGACACAAGCATCAGTACTCCAAACAATGCTGTGCTCCAGTTGAGAGACTTCAGTTTTGATAAATCGGTTTGTTGTTCACTGGCTCAAAAATGCAATTTCTAAGAGTTGAAACTAAGAGAACCAGCTGAACATTTGGCAGGGTTTGAGGAAGAGCTAGGGCGAATGGAGCCAATGTGAGTAAAACCTATAACCAATGGGGAGTTTTTAAACAAAGAGCTACTTCAGTAGTTAATAATGATACAGGCCACTGGCAAACAGATTCTTTAAAGAGGGGATCATGCTGCTGCCCACCTGTCTGGAACATGATCTGGGCATCGAGACTCCAGAAAAGTTGTCATAAAAGACTTTGACTCCTACTGCTTCCACTTTATTCTATGTTTGTACTGAATAATAAGAAAGTATTTATAGTTAAACCAATAACTATCCCTACAAAGAAACACATAAAAATTAATACCCAATACTACAACTACTAAACTATTCTCATCAAATTTTAGTTTAAAAACAGGAGAACTTAGGCAAAAAGATAAAAACAATAGTAGCAATAAAATAAGACCCAGTCTTTCCACTGCAAATAATAACAATAAGGCCACCTGGCTATGAGGTTCTTAGACTATTAGCCAAATGTTTATTTACCTTCAAACTCCTGCTTTTAAGTTCTAATTTCAGAAAATCAAAGTAGCACTAATACATATGATAATAAACCTTTAGAAACTGGCTCTGATTTAGTAATCAGAAATGATGACTATGTTTATAAAAAACAAGAACAGCTACAAGCAACCATCACACTGTTGAGATGTTGACAACAAACTAGATATCACTGCTACATGGAACTGCAATTTATTGAGCTAGAACTTTTACATTCAGGATAAAGTATCCTTCCAACATGTCTGAGGTAGTTTTAAACACAGGATCCACAGGGAAATAAATTAGATTACTATCACACTCATACCATATACAACGGAGTATCAAACTGCTTTCATCCTTATTACAGCGCAAGTTAGGGTCCACACGTGCTCAGGGAGTAATGGTGACTGGATGACAGCCGGAGGCCAAGCCACAAGAGAGGTGGTCAGGCAGAGTTAGGAGAATCGCTTCAGACAGAGAGGTCTGAACAACTAAGTATACTGAGTATAGGAGCCAGGTTTCTCACTGACAAAGGAGGAAGTGAAAAATATGTAAAGGGATGAGACTCTAAGGAACCTTGTGCTCAGAACTACAAGTATTAGTGTGAACTCATTCAGTACAGATGAACAGACATAGAAAAAGTATTTGGATTTAAATTCGTGTGGGTATGGATTTTTCTAGCATCGGCCAATGAGATGGCTGGGAGCAGCAAAACATCTGCAGTAATGAGGACACCTATCACCTAAATTCTGATTCCCAAATACTATCACTGCTGGCTAGAACCAAGGCCCTCAGGGAAGTGGTCAGCCCCAGGGTTGAGGCATGGAAAGTGTAAGATAAACCGGGAATGTCTGATGGTGCCAAAAGGAATGGAGTGCTCAGAGAAAGACACGAATGAATCAAAGAGACCCAGAAGACAGCCTCAAGAGGACTCCCACTAGCCAAAACGGAGACAATCTGAGCACCAAAATAAGCTGTGATGGTCAAAATTAACTCATTAAATAAAACAGAAACCCATGAGCCCATGCTGATATTAAAAAATAAATTAATTAATGGAAAGGATAAAGGCTCCCTTACAGTAAAAATGTCAAATAATAAGTATAAAAGCAGTGACAGAATGAGAACATTGTCAAGCATCATAATAATAATACAGAAAAGAAATTTTAACAGACATCAGAACTCATAGGTGAAAATGGAGTGAGGAAGGGGATAGGTATATAGTCCCAAAACAGCTCTTAAAAAATATTAAATATTAATTATAACCCTTTGGGTTATAGCCTGTCAGGCTCCTCTGTTCATGGGATTTTTCAGGCAAGAATTCTGCATTTCTTCCTCCAGGGGATCTTTTCAACCCGGGGATCAAACCAGAGTCTCTTGTATCTCTTGAATTGCAGGCAGATTCTTTATGCATAGAGCCATCAGGAAAGCCCCGCTTCAATACCTCCTAATCAAATATACAGCTAAAGAGAAGTATTACATATGTTTTCATATATCCAAAACTCTAAAGGTACAAGAACTCTTTAACTACATCAAGAAAAAAACATCATTAGTGGTAAAAGTAATCAAACAGTAATTATTTTGCACTCAGTAATGTAAAACAAATGCAACTCTGTATCAGATGGTAAAAGTAAACCAAGGCCAGCCAAGTAGTCACAATTCCCAAAACCACAGTTCTGAAAACATGACCAAACTAACTTCAATTCCCTCTGTAAAACAAGCATACCATATTTAATTGGCTTGACAAACAACAAAACTGCTAATACTTGGTCAACAGACACTGACATAAAAAATTCACAAGTGGAAAACTTGATCTATGCACAGTCGAGATCCATTTGTATATTTTAAAATATATACAAACAAAACATGATGGAAAAGATTAGGAAGTAATATCAAAAATAGAATAGCTATCTCTGAAGGTACAATTATGAGAGATTTTTATTTTCTTCCTTTTCTTTATCAGTATTTTGTGATTTCATCAAAATGTGCATTAATCCTACACTAAAAGTAAAAAATAATGTTAAAGTATTATTTAAATGTAAAGGTTTTTATTTTCTCTTCCACCATTATATTCTTGATGAACCTTAGAAAACAGTCCTAACAGTATGAGATATTAATACTTGGTAATGGAAGACTTCTCTGAAAAACAAGGCCCGTCTGAATACTACCTTTTTATATAATTTTATCAATTATAGATACGGTAATATGAGGCAGGTTCTCTGGATTGAGACTGCCAGGATTCAAATTCCAGCTACCCCACGGACTGGCCACATAATTTTGAGCAAATTATTTAACCTCTCTTTGTCAGTTTCTTTATCTGTAAAAATGGGGTTCCTATTTGTTATTAACTACTTATTTAAAGCATTTAGTGCCTGGTACATAGCACTTAGGTTATTTTACTATGAATTTCTTTTATAGGTGAGGATGTTCAGGTACTAAAATCAGTTAAATCATCTGAATGAAAACAAAGATGCTGGGATGGGTGGGGCAGAGGAGTCTTTGAAAGAAAGGAGAGAAGAGAGAAGCAGAAGAGACAGATGGAGAGACAGATATTAACACAGCTGAAAACCTGGGTCCCCTTTCCTAAACTGCTATTTTTTTGAAAACACAAATGGCAGTTGTCCACCATAACGCTTAATATTTCTTTCCTTTCTTCCTTCCTTGCCCAACCTCTTGGTTTCTTCCTATACAGAAATAGGTTTGGTTTATATTCATTCACATTCCTAAACAACCTTTCCTATGAATTTCCATTTTAAAGTTAACTATATTTATTTTAACTCTGTTCCAACTGAGTAGTCTTACATTAGGAAATTACACCTTGGGGGGCTTTCCTGGTGGCTCAATCTGTAAAGAAACTGCCTGCTATGCAGGAGACCCGAGTTCAATCCCTGGATCTGGAAGATCCCCTGGAGAAGGAAATGGCAACCCACTCCAGTATTCTTGTCTGAAGATCTCCATGGACAGAGGAGTCTGGTGGGTTACAGTCCAAGGGGTCACAAAGGGTCAAATACAACTGAGTGACTTTCATTTCACTTTTCCTAGTCAAATGTTTCTGTGGAATTACATGTCAAAAGAGACCTGCAATCTAAAAATGCTAGAAACAAAGAGAACACACTATATATTAATATTTGTTGAATGATACTGTTAAGAACTCACTCTGATCCTACATCTCTCTGAATTTTATACTCATAAAACATCAGGATAGGAAAAGCCCTAAATCAAGAAAACTGTGTTCTGATTCTACACAGGCTAATAATTAGGTGAGTAACCTGAAGTTGGGATTTTGCCACTTGAGCAAGATGAGGGCAGTAGGATGTGTTACTGAAAGATCCAGTCCATGTCCCCAATTCTACAGCCTCTTGAACAAACCTGAACAAAATGGAGAATTCACAGGCAATTTCATGCCTCCTGACGCTTCCTCTGACTGAAATCTCCCATTTCCCCTTTTAGAGAACTCCTGTTATACCTTCCATTCATCATTTCTTCCATGAAAGGACAGGACAAAATGCTCTGTATTCTCTGGATCCCTGGGGTTGCATAGCATCTCTTACAGATGACTATTTATACACTGTCTACCATTTCTGCAGTCTCACATCTTGCACAATGCCTAACACACAGCAGGTGCTAAGGATGTGTTTAAAGATTTGAGTCTACAAAGTTAAATTAGGTTCCTGTAAAGTTTTTGTATGCACCATCTGGGAGTTTAGCTAAATTTGAAGACACACACAGGCCAATATGGAGCACAACCAAAGCTTTGTCCCAGTCAGATTCATATATGAAGTGCAAATTTACTCTGAGCCATTTGTATAAAAGCTACACAAAGGTAGCACTGCTGCAGATTAACTAAACACCTCCCCTGAGGATTACCTAAAAATACTTCACTTCCTATCTAAAACATCTTTCTCAGGGACTTTGGTCCACTGACAACCTCCTACCATACTATAGAAGGTACTGATGTTCAGTGTTTATGATGGACTGTAGCCTACCAGGCTCCCCTGTTCATGGGATTTTTCAGGCAATAGTACTGGAGTGGATTGCCATTTCCTTCTCCAGTGGATCTTCCCAACCCAGAGATCGAACCCGGGTCTCCCGCATTGTAGACAGACACTTTACCGTCTGAGCCACGAGGGAAGCCCCTTACCAGAAAATAAGCTCCACTAAAGCAGGAATTTTCATCTGTTTTGTTCAGAAATGATTNTGGATCTTCCCAACCCAGAGATCGAACCCGGGTCTCCCGCATTGTAGACAGACACTTTACCGTCTGAGCCACGAGGGAAGCCCCTTACCAGAAAATAAGCTCCACTAAAGCAGGAATTTTCATCTGTTTTGTTCAGAAATGATTCCCAGTGCCTACACCAGTGCCTGCATATGAATGACTTTCTTTTAAATCAATAATTCTTTTCTTCTATTTTACAGCCTGCAAAAGTTACAAGTCATCACCTTCATATGCATATCTCACATTGTCCTATTTTCTCACCTCCATCCACTTATGGCAGCCTTACAAGCAAGATTCCAAGAACTGGGGAATATATTTGTATTTAACTCTTGAAGTGCAGCTTTTACTTTACTTTCTCTGCTTATCTGTTGGAACAGAAATAATATCCAGGAAACTATACCAAATAACGAATAGATAATAACCAAAACTTTGTTCTTATACTTCTGATAATTATCAGTATTTCTCTATTTCATATTTTAAAACTACTAGTGGATGAAAATCAAAACCAAAAATATTAGATTAACTTTTTAGGACAGTCAAGCATGTGGACAAAATACTTTGAGAATTAATTAACGGCTATATGTGACGACTGAAAAACTGTGTTCCAAATTGTTGTTTAGAAGCTAAGTTGTGTCAGACTCTTTGTGACCACATGGACTGTAGCCCGTCAGTCTCCTATGACCATAGGATTTCCCAGGCAAGAATACTGGAGTGGGTGGCCATTTCCTTCTCCAGGGGATCTTCTAGACCCAGGGATCAAACCCACGTTTCCTGCTTGGCAGGTGGATTCTTCACCACTGTGGCCCCTGAAAAGCCCATGTACTATATACATTAGCTATGGCAAGAGTCTTNTGACCATAGGATTTCCCAGGCAAGAATACTGGAGTGGGTGGCCATTTCCTTCTCCAGGGGATCTTCTAGACCCAGGGATCAAACCCACGTTTCCTGCTTGGCAGGTGGATTCTTCACCACTGTGGCCCCTGAAAAGCCCATGTACTATATACATTAGCTATGGCAAGAGTCTTTTTTATGATTTAGGTAGCTAATATGCTTCAGGAAAATTAACTTATCCACAGCATTTCTGTAATTATCAAATACTGAGCCACAGAAGAGTAGGATACTATTGTATTTATACTCAGAAAATACCATCAAAACTTTCTCTATCCCCTAGTTTCAGCCAAATATGGTTCTTCCCTGTTTCAGCCAAGGCTAGCTATGAGCTCTCAGAGACAAGGCCCATCAGAAGCATTCAAGGACATCTATACTGCTATCTCAAAGATGGCTTTTAAGTTCTTGAAGAAATCAAACATCAGCAATGTAAAAAAAATACTCAAGATGAAAAGTTTCAAGCTGAAATGTTTGCATTTGTTGACTGAAGCTAATATAGGAAATGAAGATTTTTATGATGTCACTCAGGCCTCTCATCTAGTACTATCTAGCTGACAAACTCAGAATCAACTTCCAGGATGAGCATAAGAAAGACTTTTAACAAGCTCAAACGTGTTAAGGCAGGTTGACACAAGCCAGGCCCCTCATTACCCTGTGCATATCAGAAATACTAGCAAGTCTAACCTGCCTGTTAGCCTCTGTGATATTTCAGTTTTGCTTAAACATCCTAAAAGGGATTAATATTCTAGATATAAGCTTGTGAAAATAAGGATGAATTAAATTCTCAGGATTCAGGTGCCAGTGTGATGATGAAAAATCATGGGAGGCAAGAAAACAAAATTGGGACAAAAAAATAAATCTTTAAATGCTAATTTTCTCCACAACAGTAAAGGAGCATATGGGGTGGGTTTCAATATCCGAATTTTTACTAGCTTTCTAACCACAGATTAAACAGAGGTGAATCACAACCAAGCCTTCAAAAGAGCAGTCCCCCAAAGCGTAAGGTCTGTTTTCAGAGGACCTGAGGCTTGTTTGCTGCCACCATACTCCCATCCAGCCACCCCATCTTTCTGCCCATCCCCCTCAATTCGTCTGCAATAAACGATAAGTAAGGGAAATAATGACCAGCACTAAATGTGACGCTGAGTTGGCATTTACAAATGATTTGCAAAACAACTCCCGAGAGGACCTAATCAACTCAGGGCACACGACAAGACCCTATATGGTGGTTGTCTAGAAAGATAAAACCCCGTGCTCTTCAGGGGAGCACGCGGGGAGGAGGGGCACCTCGGGAAAGCCAGGAGCTCCATCCCCAAGACCCCTGGCTGTCACCAAGGGATCCCAACCCGTCAGCTGCCGCGTTGTGTTACAGCCACGAGATTTGTCGCCCCAACTACCCACTCCTAAAACCTACGAGGGGAGTGAAAAGGATCCTAGGGGGGACGGGTTAAAGCTCAATTTTCTGTGCTTGGGATCCAGGAAAAAGCAATGGCCAGGGGAGAGGGAAACAGGCGATCCTGCACGCCTCGGGTACTGGTCACGCGGAAGAGTGGGAGGTATCCCTGTAGAGCGTGCAAACAAACGCAGAAGAGCGAGAGGAGAGGATGGGGTGGTGAAGAAACGCGGCCGCAGGCATCCATCGAGGTTGTCGAGACTCGGGGTCCGGGGATAAAGAGCTTCCCTGGGGGCTGGAGATTCCCCGCGTACTCGAAGCCGGCCCGGGAGGCGGCAGCGGTCAGGCAGCGCGAGCACTCAGGACAGGTTCCCAGAGACCTGCCCGGCGCGGGGCCAGGCGGGCGGGCGGGGGCCGCGGCCCAGGTCGCCTGAACAAAGCCGGCGCGCGCGGGGCCTGGCTACTCACAACAAGAAGCTCATGTTGGCCGCGGCTCGGGCTGCGGGCTCGGCGGTCGCGGGGCCTCGGGACGGCAGCGGCCAGGCCTGGAGAGCAAGGAAGAGAAGATGAGGAGGCGGGCAGCTCCAGCTGCTCGGCGGCCGCAACTTGTTTGGCTTCGCTAGTTCCAATGGCTCGCAGAGGGGGCGGAAGTGGGAAGCGCTCGGCTTGAATCACTCAATGGGAGGGGAAGGAAAAGAAGGCGGGGAAAGGGCTGTTCGCCTGCTCCCCGGAGAAGGGCCGCCGCGCGCTCCCGCACCTCCCGGTCCCCAGCCCCTCGGTGCCCCCGCCTCGTGAGCTCTCGCGAGAGCAATGGGCGCCCACCCTGTCCCTCCCGCTGCGATCCCCTGGTCCCCAACGTTCTGGAAACCTAGGCAGCCGCGGACCACGCCCGCCAGTGCGCGGTGGCTGCCCGGCCGGTCGAGGCCAGTCCACCCCGTTGGAAGTTGTGGGCGGTGGCAGAGCGCTCCAAGCTGCTTAGATAGGTGTCAGCGATGTGGAAGGAAGTTGGCTTCAACTCTGGGATGTCAGGGTCCTGAACTGAGGGATGGAATTGCCAGCAGAGTTCTGCCCACTGTGAGTGCCCAGATGAAAGGCTGTGGAGTCTCTCTGCTAAGTATGTAAAAAGAGGAGTGAATTTCATCTGGTAGGAATGGTTTGGGTGTAGTTTCACCCGAAGAGAGGAAGGGATCTAAGGGTTGTTTTATGGGCATATTTAAAAGCCAGAACTAGGAGATAGCCAGGGTCCAACACTGCCTCTGCAGGAGAGTGGGGCTGTCATCAGCCAGCTGGGAAAACTGCTGTGGTGACATACTCAAGGTATGTTGAGCAAATACTGTAGATTATAAAGCTTTGACCTGGGTCCCTTAACTATGTGAAATGCAAGTTCCCCTGAAAGGGGGACTGAATTCCTTCTAGCTTCTAGACTGTTTTGTGCATCAGACTGCTTAATGGCAATAATACGCTTGAGCCGAATAAATGCTTAATAGAGGTTGCGGACTGATAACCAGCCTTCCACAGCATTATGAATTTGGGTATCCATTTATTTTACTGAAAGATGTCCATCTTCTTTGCTTACGAGATCCATCAAATCTACGAGTAACTTTTCAAAGAATTTGAACAAAACTTGAATTTTATATAGCTTGTAACCCACCTTGGGCTCTTAGGAGGACTTGAAGGAGATGCCAGTATGAAATGTGTTCTGTTGACTTTATGTACTATAAGTTTGGCATGCTGATAAAGCAAGCCATTTTTAAAAACAAGAAAATATTAGTCTCAGTACTATCTGAGGAACAGCAGAGGTCACTGGAATAATTTAAAAAGACTTAAAGGAAAAATGCTGGAAAAGAGGGGAAAGGAGGCATTATCTTACTACAATGAAAATAATGGATTTATGACATAAAACCCTGTGTTCTACATTTTGATATGATACAGACTTACAATTCAATTCCTTAAGTGTCTTCTGAAAATAAGACTTGCATTACCAGATTAGGATATTATCATTTACTTTGGGAAGAGTAAGTTTGTAAACCTATTAGAACAACAGTTTCACCCCCTTTAAAATGAGGAGGTTTTGGATTATTACATAATCTCTAAGGTATCTTCCAGTTCTAAAATTCTGTCATGCCAGGGACATCCTTTAGATGACTGGCAGACAGTTTGTGTCTGCTCCTTGGTTTGGTAGACTGGCTTATGTAGCCTGTTTTTGGTGTAACTAAATATAAATGAATCCTATGACTCTGAATCAGTACAATGATTGGCAAAGGACGGAATCTGCAACAATACCTGCTGAGTTTTTCTTTATCATCCCACTAGGGGAATTGCCTGAATTGAACAGTTGATAAAACTTACATGATGTATTAGTGGTAAAAATGAGAGAGGTGTCATGTTAGTTATACAAAATATAATTTCAGAGGCTGGGCATTTAAATTAAACAGTGACTGTGACTTAAAATTATTCAGCACTTTAAAATATTGGGCAATTTAGAACCAAAGAGAGGGTATATTCAGACAGATTAATTCTGCTTTCTCCTTCACCAATCCATATTGCATACTACTATCTTCCTAAAATTTCAGTTTCAAGAAGTTACTCTCCTGATCAGAGTCTTACTTTGCTTATAAATCCGTGTTTATGAAGCAAGATGATTAAAATTTGAATTCTATCCACCAGTTTCTCAAAGAATTGGAGTTTTAATATGAGTAGAATAGAATGTGAGTGGATATATGCCTTAAAATATCTTTTTTTAAAAGGTATTTATTTGCTTAGCTGCACCAAGTCTTAGTTGCAGCACTTGGGATCTTCGATTTTTGTTGTGGCATGTGGGAGCCTTAGTTGCAGCATGGGAACTCTTGGTTGTGGCATGTGGGACCTAGTTCCCTGACGAGGAATCCAACCCCGGCCCCTGTGTTGGGAGTATAGAGTCTTAGCCACTGGGCCACCAAGGAAGTCCCATACTTTCAAATATCTTTAACTATTCATTTAAGTTAATTTCTTATTGTAATAAACAAGTACGTGTCCAATATGTATGTTAGTGGCTCAGTTCAGTTCAGTTCAGTCGCTCAGTCGTGTCCGACTCCTTGTGACCCCATGAAATGCAGCACGCCAGGCCTCCCTGTCTATCACCAACTCCCAGAGAACACCCAAACTCTTGTCCATCGAGTCAGTGATGCCACCCAGCCATCTCATCCTCGGTCGTCCCCTTCTCCTCCTGCCCCCAATCCCTCCCAGCATCAGAGTCTTTTCCAATGAGTCAACTCTGCTCATCAGGTGGCCAAAGTATTGGAGTTTCAGCCCTAGCATCAGTCCTTCCAAAGAACACCCAGGACTGATCTCCTTTAGAATGGACTGGTTGGATCTCCTTGCAGTCCAAGGGACTCTCAAGAGTCTTCTCCAACACCACAGTTCAAAAGCATCAATTCTTCGCTGTTCAGCTTTCTTCACAGTCCAACTTTCACATCCATACATGACCACTGGAAAATCCACGGCCTTGACTTGACGGACTTTTGTTGGCAAAATAATGTGTCTGCTTTTTAATATGCTATCTAGGTTGGTCATAACTTTCCTTCCAAGGAGTAAGCGTCTTTTAATTTCATGGCTACAATCACCATCTGCAGTGATTTTGGAGCCCCCCAAAATAAAGTCTGACACTGTTTCCACTGTTTCCCCATCTATTTCCTATGAAGTGATGGGACCGGATGCCATGATCTTCGTTTTCTGAATGTTGAGCTTTAAGCCAACTTTTTCACTCTCCTCTTTCACTTTCATCAAGAGGCTTTTTAGTTCCTCTTCACTTTCTGCCATAAGGGTGGTGTCATCTGCATAAGGCTCAGTCATGTCTAACTCTTAGCAATCCCATGAACTGAAGCCTGCCAGGCTCCTCTGTCATGGAATTCTCCAGGCAAGAATACTGGAGTGGGTAGCCATTCACCTTATATTTATATATAAACAAACAAGATACTTATAAATTGTGGTAAGGTGTAAAATAAACAGATTAATGTGATAGAGATTAATGGTAAAAGAGGACGATCTAATTTAGATTGAGCAGTTTTGTTGAAAGCTGAAGGAAGAGAAACAGCCAACCTTGCAAAGAGCTAGGGAATGATCATTTTCTAGTAGAGGGAATAACAAGCACACATGCTTTAAGATAAGAAAGTTTAAAGGTTTCTCAGAACTGACTGGTTATGGCCTGGGCACCCTGAGCAGGAAGAGTGGCATCAGATAAAGCTGGACATGTAAACAGAGGGCTGGCTGGGGTTCACAGGCTTAGGTAAGACATTTCAGTTTTATTCCAAGAATATAGAAGAGTCATCTAAGAAGTACAATAATAAGAAGGTAAATAAACTGAATAACATTTTGTTTTATTTTTTAATTGATTATTTTTAGCTGTAAAGCACGTCTTACTGGATTTTATTTCTCTGACCTGGCCCTCAGCAGTGAGAGCACCAAGTCCTAATTACTTGACTGCCAGAGAATGCCCATCATTTTATTTGTTTTAATTTGGAAAAGTTCAAACATATAAACAAGGCAATAAATTGGTGTAATGAATCCATCACACAGCTTCAACAGTTATCAGCTCATGATCCTTGATTGACATTTTTAGAAAAGTCGCTCTCTCTTCTTGTGGAGAATGTTCTAGAGAAGGCCAGCATGTCAGCATGGATGCCAGAAGACTATTGTAATAGTCCAGTTGTTTCTCATCAGTTGTGACATGGGTTAGGGTAGTGACATTGATAAGAGAAAGAAGAAGTTAAAAATCTGAAAATGAAAAGCACTTGGTGATTGATTGACTCTAGGGCTTAGAGGAAAGAAAGAGTCAGAGACTACTCCTATTTTTTTGTCTTTAGTAACTGGCAGGTGGTGCTGCCATTTATTGAAATAGGGAAGATCTGAATCACGATTCTGAGATGAAACTAAAAGTTTTACGTTAGATATGTTAGCTCTGAAATGTCTTTTAGACATTAAAGTAGCCATGTCAGGTAGAGCTTTGAGTGCTGTGCAAAACCTGGGGGAGAAATCTGAACAGGAGGTAAGAATATAGGACTCCTCAATAAGCAAATAGTATTCAAAACCTTAAGGTAAGCGTCCAAATAGGAATTTTTATGCCAGATAAGAATAGACTTAGCAAAGTGCTACTTGTAAGCACTAAAATTTCTCCTTTCATCTCTTCCCAAATATCTCAGGTTTGTTTGTTTTTTTATCTCAGGTTTTTTATCAACATTTACTTCCTCTCTCTCAGTTGTAGTTATATTCTCCTTTTTTCTCAAGGTGACGGTTTCTACAGTCTTAAAGAAAATGATTCATTACACCTTTTTATAGGATAAGTTGGTCACTGCCAGTGTGTCAATATGTTACCTTTCCCAAAGAAAATAACACCAAGTTATTTTAAAGCCAAGTTTCCAAACAGTAGATTCGGGGAAATTTCTCCTTATACAAGTATTTCAGTTTTAAAAAATGAAATAGGAATGGTTGACTTCTTATTAGAATGTCACCATTTTGCATCCCCAAATGGATCTAGAAATTGATCACCAATGGCTTGCTCTTATTACAAGAGAGAAAACCACACTTCTAGAAGCTGAACCTAGTCAAGCCTCTACGATAAGATATACTGAACTATGGGAAATACAGGGAACAGAAGAATATGGTAAAGAACATGTGAAATTGCACAACACAGAGGCAAGCAGCAAGTCCAGACTGTGGGGACAATATGCAGGACCAAAATTCTTCAACAAATGAATCGCAAGGGAAAAATAGAGCAGAAGAAACTTAGAGGTTGAAAGAAACATAAAAGGCATATCAACTAGTGGTAATGTATACATTCATTTGCATCTCAATGCAAACATGCAATCTCAAAAAGAACAATAGCAAATGTCTATGTCATTTATAGAGAATCAAAAAATTTAAACATTGGATATTTGATGTTACTAATAACTGACTATTAATTGTAGTGATGATGTTGTGTCTATATTTTTAAGAACCTTTATTTTTTAGAAATGTGTACTGAAATAACTGCAGATGAAATAATATGCCTGGAACGTGCTTCAGAATAGCATGGGAGGAGGAATGGAAGTAGGAGTACAGATGAATTGTTAAAGCCAGGTGACAAGTATATGAGGAGCATTATACTGTGGTGTCTTCTTATTTAGTTTTGGAATTTTCCATAATTAAAAGAAAATGAACAAATAGCAGGTCTCATTTAGAAAAAGCGTTACTATTAATGGGGACTTCAAATTGTAAATGTTGATATAGAAGATGAATTTTTGGATTAGAGAGTTCTTTCCTTGCCCTCACATTAGCCAGCTTCTTCTACTCATATATATATATATATATATATATATATATATAAAGATATTTTTACCTGTAAAACTAAAAGCAAATGTTCCTAATGCCAGAGAGGAGAAACACAAAATCCAAACACTATGGCTAACTCTGCGCCTCAGTATTTCTTGAGTACCTTTTCTCTTCTGATTCAGAAATATGATCTGCTTCTGAAANATATATAAAGATATTTTTACCTGTAAAACTAAAAGCAAATGTTCCTAATGCCAGAGAGGAGAAACACAAAATCCAAACACTATGGCTAACTCTGCGCCTCAGTATTTCTTGAGTACCTTTTCTCTTCTGATTCAGAAATATGATCTGCTTCTGAAAGAATAGATACCTGACAAACAAACCTGAGATAAAGTATACCAGGGCAACAAATTCTTAGTAACCTGATAAAATGCATTCATTTGTGCAGGAGTGTTTTGGTTACGTAATATCTAGGTTGAAATAGTAATTATTCCATCTAATTAGTTTATTACATAGTATTATTTTTGCTTTTATATTAATGTGTGGTAAGTCGCTCAGTCATATCTGACTCTTTGCGACGCTATGGACTGTAGCCCTCCAGGCTCCTCTGTCTTTGGGGATTCTCCAGGCAAGAACACTAGAGTGGGTTGCCATGCCATTTATTGAGTATTTCTGAAAGTGAAAGTTGCTCAGTTGTGTCCTCCTCTTTCTAGGCCAGAATACTGGAGTGGGTAACCTTTCCCTTCTCCAGGGGATCTTCCAACCAAGGGATAGAACCCAGGTCTCCCACATTGCAGGTGGATTCTTTATCAGCTGAGCCACAGGGGAAGCCCGAATATTTCTGATAGGCCAATTATTCTGCTAAGCTTTTCATATATTTTATCTCTATGTTTCTTGTTTCCCCATCAGGTTGGTATTCGGTGTTATATTCCCTCTTTTATAAATAAGAAAACTAATATTTAAAGGTTATGTATATAATTTTCTCAAAGTCACATAGCTTGTAAGTACAATCTGAATTCAGTAAAGTTTACTTCTTTTCCCCTTTCCCACAATGACCTCAGTTAAAATGAATGAATACATTCTAAGTGAATTTTGGCATGCTACATGATCTCATTTAACACAACTAACAATTCAACCTGATCCTTATCAATGGCCTTTAGATTTTAATTCTATATCTTCATTAAAGACAGACTTGAGAATGGTTATAAATGCTTCTCAGGGACATATTATTTGAATGTAATAGGAAAGAATGGAAGTATTAAAGACTGATTGGTGAAGCTTGGTGTCTCTCAATACCTTCACTTATCACTCAAAACTGTAAAGCATCAAAACACATTATAAGGTATTACAATAGAAGAAAGATCTAACTTACAATAGAAGAAAGATCTTCCATTGATCCCAAACCTCATCCAGTACCTTCCTCTTCAAGCTGTTCATTCCTTTGAAGGTGAATTTTGTGCAATAAAATGTCAGGTTTAGGGGAATGATGAGATGCAAATCATTCATCTATCAACTTGACAAGTATTTCTTGTCTATAATGGGCCTCTATGAGCAAAAAACAAGGATATAGTCACTGCCTTCATCATGAATCTTATAGACCATTGGTAACTACAGGCAGTCAAATAAAAATTAGAAGTCAGTGTAAGTGTCAGGAAGGAAAGGTCCATTTTGTATGTGAGTCTGTTACAGGGACCTCATCTATTTTGGTGGTCAGAGAATTGGATCCTGCGCATTCAGAAGTAAATAATATGTGTTTACTCCTTGCATTGAGAGTCTCTTGGACTACAAGGAGATCCAACCAGTCAATCCTAAAGGAAATCAGTCCTGAATATTCATTGGAACTCATGCTGAAGCTGAAACTCCAATACTTTGGCCACCTGATGGGAAGAACTGACTCACTGGAAAAGACCCTTTTGCTGGGAAAGATTGAAGGCAGAAGAAAGGGATGACAGAGGATGAGATGATTGGATGGCATCACCAACTCGATGGACATGAGTTTTGGTAGGCTCCAGGACCTGGTGATGGACAGAGAGGCCTGGCGTGCTGCAGTCCATGGGGTTACAAAGAGTCAGGCACGGCTGAGTGACTGAACTGAACTGACTCCTTGCATTTAAATTCTTGATATATTTTATATAAACAGGATAGTTTAATAAAACTTCTACCTCCGCAGTCATCATTGCCAAACCAAGTCTCTTGGACTACAAGGAGATCCAACCAGTCAATCCTAAAGGAAATCAGTCCTGAATATTCATTGGAACTCATGCTGAAGCTGAAACTCCAATACTTTGGCCACCTGATGGGAAGAACTGACTCACTGGAAAAGACCCTTTTGCTGGGAAAGATTGAAGGCAGAAGAAAGGGATGACAGAGGATGAGATGATTGGATGGCATCACCAACTCGATGGACATGAGTTTTGGTAGGCTCCAGGACCTGGTGATGGACAGAGAGGCCTGGCGTGCTGCAGTCCATGGGGTTACAAAGAGTCAGGCACGGCTGAGTGACTGAACTGAACTGACTCCTTGCATTTAAATTCTTGATATATTTTATATAAACAGGATAGTTTAATAAAACTTCTACCTCCGCAGTCATCATTGCCAAACCATTTTGATGGCTTAAAGCACCATGATATAGACATTTATCTCTGTTTTTGAGTAGCCAGTCTTTAAGGCAGTCACTCAGTTGTGTCCGACTCTTTACAAGCCATGGACTATACAGTCCATGGAATTCTCCAGGCCAGAATACTGGAGTGGGTAGCTTTCCCCTTCTCCAGGGGATCTTCCCTATGCAGGAATCGAACCCAGGTCTTCCACATTGCAGGTGGATTCTTTACCATCTGAGCCACTAGGGACGCCTAAGAATACTGAAGTGGGTAGCCTATCTCTTTTTCTGTNACAGTCCATGGAATTCTCCAGGCCAGAATACTGGAGTGGGTAGCTTTCCCCTTCTCCAGGGGATCTTCCCTATGCAGGAATCGAACCCAGGTCTTCCACATTGCAGGTGGATTCTTTACCATCTGAGCCACTAGGGACGCCTAAGAATACTGAAGTGGGTAGCCTATCTCTTTTTCTGTGAATCTTCCCAACCCAGGAATCGAACCAGGGTCTCCTGCATTGCAGGTGAATTCTTTATCAGCTAAGCTACCAAGGAAAAAAACTTGTCTGAAAGTGCTACTTTGAGTGTTATATTGAGGATCTTAGTCATAGGACAGACATCTTAAAAGATTTCTTGCATGGGCCTTGGACTTGCTTAATGAATAGTGAATTTCTTAATCTGTCCAATTTACCATGGTTTATAATTAATTGTTTTTCCTATTAAACTTAAACCATACAGCCTCTTTTCTAGTCAGCTGCATGGGGAGAAGGCAGAGGAAGGCTCCTTTTGAACCTATTCAGAGCTGCTTTTCCCCAGTTGATAGAACATTGCCAAGGTCGGTAAGCCTAAAATTAACTCCACCAGCTGTGTTTTGGTTTGCTTCATATAGCACACGGGCTCAGGGGGCTCAATCTGCTGGGCTTGCTTGCTGCTTCAATCTGCTGTGCTCTTAAAGTTTGTTTGCCTGGCGTGCATGTTGTACACAAGAGGTGGTAACTGAACAGCTTGAAAATATATGGAGACTGACAAATAAGTCTCTCCTTTAATCTTAAAAAAAAAACCTGAGATAAAGTATACCAGGGCAACAAATTCTTAGTAACCTGATAAAATGCATTCATTTGTGCAGGAGTGTTTTGGTTACGTAATATCTAGGTTGAAATAGTAATTATTCCATCTAATTAGTTTATTACATAGTATTATTTTTGCTTTTATATTAATGTGTGGTAAGTCGCTCAGTCATATCTGACTCTTTGCGACGCTATGGACTGTAGCCCTCCAGGCTCCTCTGTCTTTGGGGATTCTCCAGGCAAGAACACTAGAGTGGGTTGCCATGCCATTTATTGAGTATTTCTGAAAGTGAAAGTTGCTCAGTTGTGTCCTCCTCTTTCTAGGCCAGAATACTGGAGTGGGTAACCTTTCCCTTCTCCAGGGGATCTTCCAACCAAGGGATAGAACCCAGGTCTCCCACATTGCAGGTGGATTCTTTATCAGCTGAGCCACAGGGGAAGCCCGAATATTTCTGATAGGCCAATTATTCTGCTAAGCTTTTCATATATTTTATCTCTATGTTTCTTGTTTCCCCATCAGGTTGGTATTCGGTGTTATATTCCCTCTTTTATAAATAAGAAAACTAATATTTAAAGGTTATGTATATAATTTTCTCAAAGTCACATAGCTTGTAAGTACAATCTGAATTCAGTAAAGTTTACTTCTTTTCCCCTTTCCCACAATGACCTCAGTTAAAATGAATGAATACATTCTAAGTGAATTTTGGCATGCTACATGATCTCATTTAACACAACTAACAATTCAACCTGATCCTTATCAATGGCCTTTAGATTTTAATTCTATATCTTCATTAAAGACAGACTTGAGAATGGTTATAAATGCTTCTCAGGGACATATTATTTGAATGTAATAGGAAAGAATGGAAGTATTAAAGACTGATTGGTGAAGCTTGGTGTCTCTCAATACCTTCACTTATCACTCAAAACTGTAAAGCATCAAAACACATTATAAGGTATTACAATAGAAGAAAGATCTAACTTACAATAGAAGAAAGATCTTCCATTGATCCCAAACCTCATCCAGTACCTTCCTCTTCAAGCTGTTCATTCCTTTGAAGGTGAATTTTGTGCAATAAAATGTCAGGTTTAGGGGAATGATGAGATGCAAATCATTCATCTATCAACTTGACAAGTATTTCTTGTCTATAATGGGCCTCTATGAGCAAAAAACAAGGATATAGTCACTGCCTTCATCATGAATCTTATAGACCATTGGTAACTACAGGCAGTCAAATAAAAATTAGAAGTCAGTGTAAGTGTCAGGAAGGAAAGGTCCATTTTGTATGTGAGTCTGTTACAGGGACCTCACCTATTTTGGTGGTCAGAGAATTGGATCCTGCGCATTCAGAAGTAAATAATATGTGTTTACTCCTTGCATTGAGAGTCTCTTGGACTACAAGGAGATCCAACCAGTCAATCCTAAAGGAAATCAGTCCTGAATATTCATTGGAACTCATGCTGAAGCTGAAACTCCAATACTTTGGCCACCTGATGGGAAGAACTGACTCACTGGAAAAGACCCTTTTGCTGGGAAAGATTGAAGGCAGAAGAAAGGGATGACAGAGGATGAGATGATTGGATGGCATCACCAACTCGATGGACATGAGTTTTGGTAGGCTCCAGGACCTGGTGATGGACAGAGAGGCCTGGCGTGCTGCAGTCCATGGGGTTACAAAGAGTCAGGCACGGCTGAGTGACTGAACTGAACTGACTCCTTGCATTTAAATTCTTGATATATTTTATATAAACAGGATAGTTTAATAAAACTTCTACCTCCGCAGTCATCATTGCCAAACCATTTTGATGGCTTAAAGCACCATGATATAGACATTTATCTCTGTTTTTGAGTAGCCAGTCTTTAAGGCAGTCACTCAGTTGTGTCCGACTCTTTACAAGCCATGGACTATACAGTCCATGGAATTCTCCAGGCCAGAATACTGGAGTGGGTAGCTTTCCCCTTCTCCAGGGGATCTTCCCTATGCAGGAATCGAACCCAGGTCTTCCACATTGCAGGTGGATTCTTTACCATCTGAGCCACTAGGGACGCCTAAGAATACTGAAGTGGGTAGCCTATCTCTTTTTCTGTGAATCTTCCCAACCCAGGAATCGAACCAGGGTCTCCTGCATTGCAGGTGAATTCTTTATCAGCTAAGCTACCAAGGAAAAAAACTTGTCTGAAAGTGCTACTTTGAGTGTTATATTGAGGATCTTAGTCATAGGACAGACATCTTAAAAGATTTCTTGCATGGGCCTTGGACTTGCTTAATGAATAGTGAATTTCTTAATCTGTCCAATTTACCATGGTTTATAATTAATTGTTTTTCCTATTAAACTTAAACCATACAGCCTCTTTTCTAGTCAGCTGCATGGGGAGAAGGCAGAGGAAGGCTCCTTTTGAACCTATTCAGAGCTGCTTTTCCCCAGTTGATAGAACATTGCCAAGGTCGGTAAGCCTAAAATTAACTCCACCAGCTGTGTTTTGGTTTGCTTCATATAGCACACGGGCTCAGGGGGCTCAATCTGCTGGGCTTGCTTGCTGCTTCAATCTGCTGTGCTCTTAAAGTTTGTTTGCCTGGCGTGCATGTTGTACACAAGAGGTGGTAACTGAACAGCTTGAAAATATATGGAGACTGACAAATAAGTCTCTCCTTTAATCTTAAAAAAAAAACCCTAGCAACAACGATGGAGGGTGGGGTGCGGTATGGAGGAGTCCCTGCTGAGTATGTCAGATGAGAGGCTTAACTTTTAACCTCACTGAAGTTTCCCAGAGAGCAGCCTGCTGACATGCTGTTAAAGACCGAGATGATGCTGTAGTTTCAAGGAGTCTGTGTTTTTAGCCCACTCATCTCCATGAGGTCCTGTAGCATGAAGGACCATATATAGACATAAAGAGTATCCCAACTAGCTGCAACTTAAAATATCCTAAGGATCAGCAGCTGTTATTTCACCCACACAAATTCACAGTTGGCGTAATTAAATTGTGCCTGTTCTCAAGTTCTGCAGCCCTTCGGGTTTTGTCCTAAGGACTCGTGTTGCCTCTCCATTCTCTTCCTCAGGGTCACTTGAAGCAGAATGGATGAATGAAAGGGATCAACCATGAGCAGTTCA
Source organism: Oreotragus oreotragus (assembly GCA_006410675.1). NCBI lineage: Eukaryota > Metazoa > Chordata > Mammalia > Artiodactyla > Bovidae > Oreotragus > Oreotragus oreotragus. The sequence goes on along the minus strand of SJYX01014717.1, from coordinate 52,706 downwards.
GGGTTTGCATCAATACAAATAAATAATGAAATGTGGAAGTCAGATCTTGAATTCCTACATAGACAACCACTGGACTCCAGGGACCCTGGGCAGTCCCTAGTCTTGGCTGTTTGTTCTCTCCTGCCCTTGGTTGCCACCATACTATCTTCTTGGCATCTCTCTCGTATTTTCCGTAGTTGTCATAGTTACAACCACAGCAACCTGAGCAGGCCACAATCCTCTTATAGCTGGAGACATGAGCTACTACTTTACAACAAGATATAATTCCCCTGTCCTGCACCAACAATAATCATGTCCCAGATAATCAACGTGTTTTTTTCCTTGGCAGAAGTATTTCAACTCTCCCAGCATATTACTGTCCTTAAGGTCTGTATGGCATCAGGGCAACCAGGAAGCATCTAGAGAAGACAACCAAGATAATCAGTCCTACCTTGAAATTTGAACAAGTATATCCAAATCCCTTATTTATAGGCTGTCTCTGTGTTTCCACACCAATCATTCTATTTGAGTACAGGACAAAGAGATTTAGTAAAATAAAGCCACAGTGGGCAGGAAGATTTCCTCTCCAAAAGAGAGCTTTTAAAGGAAGTAATCTGATAATGCACTCCTTAAAAGGGATCTGAGATCTTCTTGGAGTCCTGAAGGATAAAGGACCACTTACAAGATTCAGTCAGTCAATAATATTTTTTGAAGATCAGTTACCCATGTTAAGGGTAAACCAGTTACCGCTGTTAAGGGCGAGGATACAAAAGAAATGTACCACATTACAACTGTCAAGGGGCTCATTTCTAGTGGCAGACACTAATTTGTAAACAAGTAATTACAGCACAAAGCTATCCCTCATCAGAGGATTAGATGCCAAGGACTACAGGAGCCCAGCTAGTGAAAGAATGTTAATGTGAGGAAGAAGATGGGGTCAAAGAGAGTTTTACCCAAAAGGCAAGTCTTAAAGGGTTGGTAGACTTTCTCCCAGTATGGAAGAGGGGCAGGTGATAGAGGAGTAAAAGGCAGACAAACGCACTGCAGAAAGATGATGCAGCACATGTAAAGCCAAGAGGCATGAAAAAATACATGTGCAGCAAAAGAAATGTTGCCTGCTATAACCATTTACACCTAGTATGAGCTCTTATTCATTTGAAAAACATTTATTAAGCACTAATATATGCTAGTTACTTATGTAGGGTTTGGGGATTTAGTAGCGTACAAATCTTAAGTCCTTACCCCCAAGAAGTTTACATTCTAGTGGGCAGGAGATACTCTGAATTTGTCAGTGTTTTTACTCTCTAGCTGTAGTTGAATTTTAATTATCCATGATTATGGCATGAAATCTCATTCTTATTAAAGGAATATTTTAAGAGAAGAAAGGTATCCATAATCAAGTAAGGAAGAGATTCTAGAATCAAAATTCTAAAGACAAAAGCAAACAATATTACCTAATGTATAGCACATGGAACTCTCCTCAATGTTACGTGGCAGCCTGGCTAGGAAGGGAGGTTGGGGGAGAATGGATACTTGTATATGTATGGCTGAGTCCCTTTTCTGTTCACCTGAAACTATCAAAACATCGTTAATTGGCTACACCACAATCCAAAATAAAAAGTTTTTAAAAAGCCGACAATATTTCCAATGCTTATTTGAACTTGGCTTCAGCTGATACCACAGAATCACTAATACAGTCCTCTAGGAGGTGCTGTGAATATTTAAAGTACAACCTTTTGCCATAAACTCAATGATTGTGTGGCCATATGGCAGATCTAAAATTGGAGCCAATGTGTGTGTGTTTAGAAATTAAGATGGACCCACTACTCTGTTCCTAAGATCAAAACCTCCCTTTTCTCTCCTTCCTCTTTCCTCCCTCTGGCAACCTCCAGGGACCTGTGGCCATCTATCAGAGTTACTGTCATGCTTGCAAATCCCATAAATTGTCCCTGGACGATCAACAACCCTCACAGGATGTATTGGGGAGAAGGGAGGTGGTACACAGCACGGCTCAAAAGGCCACCAGGAGGCCTCGGTGGTCACCCTGGATAGAGCAGCTCTTTGTTCCCTGGGGCACTCTGGAGCCGACTGTGGCTGCCGGTCCTTCCTCGGCTCTTAGAGAGCTTGTATATGGACGATCCCGTGGAGGAGGAAATGGCAACCCACTCCATTATTCTTGCCAGGAAAATCCCATGGACAGGGGAACCCACAGTCCATGGGGTTGCAAAAGAGTTGGACACAACTGAGCAACTGAATAACAAATCATGGAAGTATATAAGAATCAAGTTGGTGCTGAAAAGAGACCACAGAATCTTCAGGAAATGAAATTTACACAAATTCTTTTGTGTAACTTTCTGCCAGTTTCTTGCAAGGTTTTTTTTATAACTCATTTAATTAAATGGCAACCCACTCCAGTATTCTTCCCTGGAGAATCCCATGGACAAAGGAGCCTTGAAAGCTACAGTCCATAGGATCACACAGAGTCAGACACGACTGAAACGACTTAGCACAGCACGTATAACCTCTATGAGGCAGATGTTACTGTCCAAGCTCTCTGGATGAGGATATAAAATCATATCTAGTATACGTATCTAATATATCTATGTGTCTAATACCAGTAATAAGTAGCTGCTGCTGCTGCTGCTGCTAAGTCACTTCAGTTGTGTCCGACTCTGTGTGACCCCATAGACGGCAGCCCACCAGGCTCCCCTGTCCCTGGGATTCTTCAGGCAAGAACACTGGAGTGGGTTGCCATTTCCTTCTCCAATGCATGAAAGTGAAAAGTGAAAGTGAAGTCGCTCAGTCGTGTCTGACTCTCAGCGACCCCATGGACTTCAGCCTTCCAGGCTCCTCCATCCATGGGATTTTCCAGGCAAGAGTACTGGAGTGGGGTGCCATTGCCTACCACCAGGCTCCCCTGTCCCTGGGATTCTTCAGGCAAGAACACTGGAGTGGGTTGCCATTTCCTTCTCCAATGCATGAAAGTGAAAAGTGAAAGTGAAGTCGCTCAGTCGTGTCTGACTCTCAGCGACCCCATGGACTTCAGCCTTCCAGGCTCCTCCATCCATGGGATTTTCCAGGCAAGAGTACTGGAGTGGGGTGCCATTGCCTTCTCCGTAATAAGTAGCAGATCTAGAATTTGGATCTAAGTCTAATTCACGTGTGCATGCTAAGTCCACTTCAGTTGTGTCTGACTCTTTGTGACCGCATGGAGTGTAGCCCACTAGGCTCCTCTGCCCATGGGATTCTCCAGGCAAGAATACTGGAGTGGGTTGCTGTGCCCTCCTCCAGGGGATCTTCCCACCCCAGAGACTGAACCTGCATCTCTTAAGTCTCCTGCATTGGCAGGTGGATTCTTTACCACTAGCACCACCTGGGAAGTATAGGTCTAACTCATGGGAAACCAAAATATTCTACAGTTTGTATATTTTAAAAAGTTGGGACTTTGGGTGATGCACAAACACAGCGTTGTGTAATATTGAATTACATAATAGGAAAATTTTCCCCTTTAAATTCATTTTCATTTCTTCTGATTATGTCAAGAAGGAAATCTTGGTTTGATTCTTGTTTGTTGTTCAGTCACTAAGTCATGTGTGACTCTGCAGCTCCATGGACTGCAGCACACTAGGCTCTCTGTCCTCTGCTATCTCCTGGAGTTTGCTCGAATTCATCTTCATTGAGCCCAAGATGCTATCTAACCATCTCATCCTCTGCCATCCCTTCTCCTTTTGCCTTCAGTCTTTCCCAGCATCACAGTCTTTTCCAACGAGTTGGCTCTTTGCATCAGGTGGCCAAAGTATTGGAGCAGTCAGCTGAATTTGATGCTAGCATGGTTTGATGCTGCTGTTGCTGCTGCTGCTAAGTCACTTCAGTCGTGTCTGACTCTGTGCGACCCCATAGACAGCAGCCCACCAGGGTCCCCCGTCCCTGGGATTCTTCAGGCAAGAACACTGGAGTGGGTTGCCATTTCCTTCTCCAATGCATGAAAGTGAAAAGTGAAAGTGAAGTCGCTTAGTCATGTCTGACTCTTAGTGACCCCATGGATCGCAGCCTTCCAGGTTCCTCCGTCCATGGGATTTTCCAGGCAAGAGTACTGGAGTGGGGTGCCATTGCCTTCTCCGATGGTTTGATACTAGCATGTCTTTAACACTTCTCTAACACTTAAGTCTCCCTTTCCATGAGAAGGCCCCACTCTTTAGACCCAGAGGCTTCAGCGGGCAACAATATCTAGCTAGAGCTTAATAATATTTTGCTCTAATTAAATTTATTTATATGTTCTTCTAGTACATGACATGTGATACTGGTTTTCATTTATAGTAGTGATATAAAATAGGGCGTATTGGTTAAGCTGAATATCCCTAGCATCATGCCATCCAGATTCGGCTACTTTCTGGCTGTTTGACTTTGGACAAGTTAATTAGCCCTCAGTTCCTTACTTGTAAAATAAGTTTAATGGTGTCATCTACCACATAAGATTGTGAATTCAAAGAAGTATTGCATGTCATTCACTTGAACAATATTTAAAATATCCTACTGTATAGCACAGGGAATAATACTCAATATTTCATAATAACCTATAAGGGGAAAGAGCCTGAAAAAATAGATATATTTATGTATAACTGAATCACTTTGCTGTGTACCTGAAACTAGCACAACATTGTAAATCAACTATACTTTAATACAAAATCTATACTGTTGCTCAATAAATGTTAGTTGTAATGGAGTTTAAACAAAAATGAGCTGATTTAAATCAGGATTTCTCATCTTTGGTACTGCTGACCTTGTGAGAGGCTGTGCTGTGTTTTGTGAAGTGTTTAGTAGTACCCCATAGACGGCAGCCCACCAGGCTCCCCCATCCCTGGGATTCTCCAGGCAAGAATACTGGAGTGGGTTGCCATTTCCTTCTCCAATGCATGAAAGTGAAAAGTGAAAGTGAAGTCGCTCAGTCTGTCCGACTGTTAGCGACCCCATGGACTGCAGCCCACCAGGCCACTCTGTCCATTGGATTTTCCCAGAGTCGGACACGACTGAAGTGACTTAGCAGTAGCAGCAGCAGTAGTAGTACCCCTGCCCTCTAGCCACTAGAGGCCAGTAGCACCCAGTTTTGACAAACAAATGTCTCCAGACATTGCCAAATGTTCCGTGGAGGGGGCAAAATCACCCCTGGTTGAGAATCACCAATTTAAGATAAAATATTAGGTGAAAACCAGTTTAGATATAACAAATATCTAAGTATGGAGTGGGAAAAAATGAATTGAAAAACATTGATCTAAGTGCTATTTGAATTTAATTCTAAAAATCAGAAATGACTATTTCTATTTGCAAGTTTATGGCTGTTTTAACTTTTCTATCAAAGCTAAAAGTATTCAAACAATTTAGAAGGGGCTGAACTATTAAGTACATGAAATTCATCTTTATTTTTCTTTGACCTTTTCTTCTACTTTCTTTTCCAGAGTGTTACCCAAAACCTCCCTCTACAGACATACCTAGGAACTACCTGGACAACATCCTTCATCCAGAATTCTAGTACCCCTCCCTCCCAATCAGGGGTACCCTTGCCTTCTCCCACGGCCCTATTCCCTGCTTTTTAAAAAAATATTTTTTTGATATGGAGTTTTTAAAGTTTTTATTGATTTTGTTTTTACAATATTGCTCCTGTTTTATGTTTTGGTTTTTTGGCCGAGAAGCATGTGGGATCATAGCTCCCCAACCAGGGATCGAACTTGTGCCCCCAGCAGTGGAAACACAGAGTCTTAACCACCCGGCTGCCATGGAAGTCCCAGCAGATGTATTTTAACTGTTTTCATTACCCTCATACTTATATCTCTTTTAATAATAAAATTATATCATGCAGTACTAGAGTAACTTATCTTCTGGGAAGAAAATAAAGAACATAATAATCTTGTTTGTTAGAATGTTGTATAGTGTAAAGAGAATTAGCTTTGGGGTGAGAAATCCACCCCAGACCTTTGGACTTAAGATCTTGCTCTATGCTACTAGCTATGGGACTGGGTCATGTCACTTAATTTCACTATATCTTAGTTTCCCAGGTTAATAAATGAGATTACTATTTTTCTTGTAGATTGTGAGGATAAATGCACAGTAGAAATGTAACTGTCATTATAAATTCATAGAAGTGCTTGCTTTTTTTTCTCCTTTATGGCTGAGGTTCCCAGTGTAGTGCTTTAAAGAAAAATGATCTCCATTTTTTTTTTTTCCATTTTCCTTCTGGTCTTGATGTGCTCACATCTAAAAAGTTGCCTATATCAACATTAGGAAGAAAAAGTCCATCTGTTGGGCAGTAAAATAAGGGTTGGGGAGAGCCTGTGGAAGACAGATGAATTTGGGAGCATAACCGTGAATTCTTATGAACTGAAATCAGATCATGATTCCTATTACAGCTGCTGTATGCGTGTGGTTCTGTTGCTGGAGCCAAACTGAAACTGAGCCATTTCCTGAGCAGGACCTGTCAGCTACCAGATGCAGGGTTCTTTTGTTGGATCACTTCCATCATGGGAAGAGTAGCACTTGGTTCTCAATGGGATAGGCCCTCTAAATAGTATGTCGATCGTCCTTCTCTGCACACAAAGTTTATGCCCAAACCACCATCCATGGATTCATGGATTCAATACTTTCACGGTATTCCATTAACCGTCACTTCTGATGAAGGCGGTCTTTGTGTAGAAATGAAGTGCGGCACTGGGACTGTACTCATCAAATTCACCCATCTTACCCTGCCCCCCTCCCTTCCTAAAGCCACTGGTTTGACACAATGGTGGAGTGTCTTTTTGAAAAATCAGGTATGGCACCAGTCAAGCGGCATATGGCATAGCTTGTGCAGCTGAGGCAGTGTCCTCCAGGGTACAGTATATGCCCTAAATTAGATAATAATGTAGGTGGTGTTCTTTCTCCTATAGCCAGGATTTGCAGGTCTGGGGATTTAGGAGGTGAAAATGGGAGTTGCTTTTTTCATTATTATCCCTCATGATTCACTAGCAAACTTTTCTTTCTGTCCCTGTGACTTTAGGTTTAGTATAGAGGCCTTGGAGTAGGAAATGGCAACCCACTCCAGTATTCTTACCTGGAGAATCCCTTGGACAGAGAAGCCTGGCAGACCACAGTTCATAGGGTTGCACAGTCAGACACAACTGAAGCAACTTAGCACATAAAGGTCTTAGTTCCAAAGGAATTGCTTCCACTAGAGGCCACAACCATGGTTCTGTGAAGCTGGAAATTGGGACTGCCATCTGGCCACTTTGGGCTCCTCATACCAATGAATCAACAGGCAAAACAGGTGATTACTGTACCTATTGTGGTGATCACTGTACCTATTGTGGTGATCGATCCTGACTACCAAGGGGAAATCAGATTTCTACTGTATAATGGGGATAAGGGAGAATATGTCTGAATTGTGGGAGGTCTCCCAAAGTGTTCTTGTTACTCCCATGTCCTGAGATTTCTGGCAAGGAAAAAACTACCACCCAGAGTGGGCAGCAGAAATGAAGGTTTGGATCACCCTACCAGACAAGGAATCAGGGCAGCGGGACTCTGGAATTGACACTAATTATAAATATCAGCTACAACCATGTGACCAGGAGTAAAAGTGAGGTGTGTAACAGTTTTAAGCGTGAAACTGAAAAAATTGCTCTGGCCATATCAGTGATTACATAAACCCCTCCAATGCTTCAGAGTATTCACCTTCTATTTGAGTCTATTCTGGAATTTCCATTTCAGAATGAAAAGAACTTTTTAAAGTTAACCCTAAGCACATTGAGTTCAGTTCAGTTCAGTCGCTCAGTCGTGTCTGACTCATTGTGATCCCATGAATTGTACCACGCCAAGCCTTCCTGTCCATCACCAACTCCCGGAGTTCACTCAGACTCACGTCCATTGAGTCGGTGATGCCATCCAGCCATCTCATCCTCTGTTGTCCCCTTCTCCTCCTGCCCCCAATTCCTCCCAGCATCAGAGTCTTTTCCAGTGAGTCAACTCTTCTCACGAGGTGGCCAAAGTATTGGAGTTTCAGCTTCAGCATCAGTCCTTCCAGTGAACACCCAGGACTGATCTCCTTTAAGATGGACTGGTTGGATCTCCGTGCAGTCCAAGGGACTCTCAAGAGTCTTCTCCAACACCACAGTTCAAAAGCATCAATTCTTCGGCACTCACCTTTCTTCACAGTGCAACTCTCACATCCATACATGACCACTGGAAAAACCATAGCCTTGACTAGACGGACCTTTGTTGGCAAAGAAATGTCTCTGCTTTTTAATATGCTACCTAGGTTGGTCATAACTTTCCTTCCAAGGAATAGGCGTCTTTTAATTTCATGGCTGCAA
>SJYX01014717.1:0-24214 GCA_006410675.1 Oreotragus oreotragus | reverse complement strand
CCCCCAAAGGGTTTGTTGCTAAGAACTGTTTTGAGTATCACACTTTCCAAAAAACCTGTCTACCAGTTCTGAATCTTGGCTTGGAATAAGGAATCCCTTATTCACAAAAGAATTTAACAAATATTCTCAGCTAATTATTCTCAGCCATGGACAAATTTCTTCACTACACCTGACATGGCTTTGCTTTAGTACTTCCTGTTTGCAAAAGTCAAACCCTATCTTTAAAACCCCTTATAACTTCCGTGACCCAGAGAGAAGGGAGACTGGCTTGTTGCATAGCAGATTCTGAAAAGGGCAGGTATTTACTTTTGAAGTCAAGTGGAAAACCAGCAAACATTCTTCCTCCTTATCCTGATAGTGAAAACGTGTAGGCCAGAACTAGAAAATTCTGGTCCTAAAACTAGAATACATTATAATATTGTTTTAAGTACATTCAAAATTTATATTACTCTTTAATTTCTTTTCCCTGAGTTTGGGTTCACAGTTTGGTAGAGATCTTTTAAAGAAGAGGTAGGTAGTAGGGGTAAAGAGGAAATAAATGTTTATGTCTAGCAGCACCTGAGAGAACATGTAACCTCCATCATTTCAATCTCAGTTAACAATGATCTTTCCCTCTTGAATCTCCAAATATAATGAAGGGATGATAATTTTCCGTTTTATTCTTATTCACGAAGGACACTCCTTTAACATGCAGCTCAGTATTGATATCACTATTCATAAAAATGAATAGCCCTTCTAAAGACAAGCTATAAGATCAATGCTTCAAAGTGAGGTTGTTTAGATTTAGCAGAGAGAGGCTCAAATGAGTAACTTTTATTCATACAGTCATTAGAGAAAACACGCAGATTTCCAGCACTGTTAAGCACTGCCTTTTCTTCCTGGACCTGGTTTATTGAAACCATTCCTATCAACTCGAGTTGATTCTAAAGTCTGCTCTAGGGGATTCTGACATCTAACGTGGCTGGATACATTCTGGTCCAGATCTTGGCCTCCATCTTACGATGGACTGGTGGAATACTGTTTCGTCAGATGCTCGTGGCAGGGATTGCAAACTCGCTCAGGCTTGATACTTGAAGGAAGAGGCAGTTCGTTTGTTGAGCAGATGTTACAGAAGGTTCCTCTGCAGTTCCTACATACATTCTACAAAGAGAAAGTGAGGTCAGGTGGGTAACAGAAGAGCAGGGCGTAAGTATGCATGGGATGCAGGAGGCCAAATATGATGTATGCTCAACGTCCAATAAAATACTGGCTGAATATGTGCTCTATGCCACACAGTATCGGACCAAACAACCTGTCTACAAAGGGTACAGTCTAGTTCTTAGATCTAAATGAAAAGAAGCATTTCCACAGAGTTCACGTGAACAGATAATACACAAATTGTTTATCTTCAGAATATATACTTCCATTTATATTCACTTTTAGGTGGGCTAGTTCTAAAATTAGTTTGCTGTTACCTAAGCATACTCCAAATAAGGTAGGCCATGACCTAGCCGTGGGTTTGGTAACCAGCGAAATACTTAGAAACTTTGCTGAGCATGAACTAAAAGCATAATTTCTAATACATGATGTGCTTAATGTTCTCCTGTGATGCTCTGCAAGCACATCTTTTGGGATATTAGTGCAGCAGAGCGCAGCTGCCTGCCTCCTTTCTAATTGGGAAATTAATCTATTAAGCAAAGGCTTCCCTGATGGCTCAGTGGGTAAAGAATCTGCTTGCAGCGCAAGAGACACAAGGGATGCGGGTTCAATCCCTGGGTTGGGAATATCCTCTAGTGGAGGAAAATGGCAACCCACTTAAGTAAAATTCCCTGGACAGAGGAGCCTGATGGGCTACAGTCCAAAAGGTCGGAGGCGACTGAGCGACTAAGCATTTGGAGTCTTTAGTAGCCAAACTAGACAGCATGTGGGTCATGATGGCCGTGTCACAAAGTGACAGGACAGTGCCCACACAGCTCCAAGGTTCGCTATAAAGACTGTGAAGAATATGCTCCTTTCCCCCTAAACAAGTCATCTTTCTGAGGGTGCAGTGGAGGTAGCGGGGAATCAATCTTATTTGAAAGCCTGGGAGAAATGTTTCCTCTGACATATTGCAATTACTTTGCAGGTCTTAGACAAAAAAAGCCAGAATTAGATTAGCCTCTTCTGTTTCAGAACACATTTCTCTAACTACAGCTTCCAGTTCTATAAAGGCAGTCCATCTTTATCTGTTTCTGCTAATTTAAGACTAGGTCATACTACAATTTTGCTTGTTAAAATTTTAGCATGATCACAGACAATGGCACGTAGGTTGTAACGTAGAATTTGGGCACGTTTCCATCTCCTCTCTGCACTTGTTGCTGACACTCGTTTGTCTGTAGCATTTCTTAAGCATCTGCTGTGAACTGGGCACATATTAGATACTGGGGGATCCTACTGTGAGCAAGGCACAGATGTGGCCATCCAAGATGCTTACTCTTCCTTGCGTGCTTCCTTCACCCTGCTCACTCTAGAATGACAAGCTGGGAAGGTGCTCAGACAGAGACCCTTGAGGATCCAAAGGGAAAACAAGTGGTTTGGTAGAAAGAGAGCTTGTTTTCTTTTCAGAGGGTGTTTCCCCAACTAGTTCAAAGAATTCCGTTCCCTAACCTGTCTCTCTGTTCTAAACAGGATGGAGTACTGGAAGGCATGTAGACTTTGAAGCCGATCTGAGCTTTCAGTAACTGGGAAATGCACGTGATGCCTCTGAGCCCGAGGCTCTTTATAAAATGATGGCACAAAGGACATAAGCTTAACGAGACCAGGACTTCATGTACACTTTGTTCATTATCCTTTTGTAATGAACAAATTTATACATTTGTTTATTTTAAATTATGTAGTAAATTTTGTATTTAATATTCTAATGGGGATTTACTGACATGACTTAAAAGGACTGAAAATAATAGGTGCACACCCACTGCCATTCCTTTCACTTCCCCCCGACTCTGCACTCTACGTGGCGAAGTCCCTGTCATCAGCAGCAGCTAGTCATGCAGTGGGCGTCCCTATGAAGAACCTGTTTTTCACTGTTACCTTTGTTAGGCCTCAGTCCTCCTGGCATAGCTGACAATACTTCTGTGGCTTTTCGGAGGGCAACAGCTGATCCTAAACCACACAGTGAGCCAGTTAGTCTCCCTTAGCCCCAGAAATATCAGTATCTTCAGAATATGCATTTTTAGTTACATAATTAATATAATCACACTGCAGACTATTGGAAACTAGAAAAACAAGTTACATATATATATATATATATATATATACACACACACTCTTACCACCTTAATACAACTCTGATAATATCATTATCCTTGTTGACCCTCTTAACTTTTATAATAAAGTAACATGCAATTTTACTGATATAAAGAAATTCATGTATATAAATGTAAAAAGCTGCATCCCTTCTGTATCATTCTGTCATGAGGAATGGAAGGGAGTAGGCTTCAGTATACCTAGTAAATAAAAGACCGTGGTAACTCAGACATAGTAGCATTTATCATCTTTCTTGTGGAATTAACACTATATATTGTAATATATTTCTTAACTGATGATGTTTGCTTATTTCCAAGTGATCAAGAGGTATTTTTTCTCTTCCTTTTATTTAAGGGAAAGCTAAGGGCAAGGGAGGTCTGGTGAACTCTCTGAGGTCTCACAGTAAGTCAAAGAGAATCTCAAATAGGGACTGAACACTGCTGTTTTACTTACTAAATTGCTCAAAACTGTCCTACTTGCTGTGAGAGGGTCAGGGAAATGCATGTTTAGGATATTAGAAGGATGGGGCACAGAGACTTGTATGCGTTCACCTACCTCCCTTGCTGCCCTGTTTACAACTAGGCAGGGCCCAGCCAACAACCTACTTTTTTACAAGACATTTTAGGACAGGAGACTCAGTTACCTGCTGATCCACAGGGTGAGACTGCAGCCTATAACAGGAAAGTAAAAACAGTAACTAACAGTGGCTTCTATTTCCTTTATCATTTAAAAAGTATGGAGAAAGCAATACCATGGTTCTTTTATGTTGTTGGGACCAAAGTAATTATTAATGTTGACCTCCGAGGAGAGGAAATTTTGGTTGTTAAATCTATTACTAGGATAAGATCCCATAGTAGTCTAGGTTCCTGTTTAAAAATAGACTAGAGTTACATTTTGTTTCCTTCCTACTATCAAGAAAATAGTCTTCATGTTTCCCAACCTACAAAGCCCCAGTGGCTGAGGCCATGCATTTTAATAGCATTTTTTCCTATCTAGTATTATGGAAACCCGCCGATTCTCATATGTCATGTACTAGTCCCTTCTCCCAAGTTATCCATTTAGATTGAACTATTTCTTCATGATACCAGCTGAACTAACCCCAATTTTCCCAACTTGGAACAGAACTTATACAAGAGAAGCAAAGCCCACATTCAATTCTGGGGAAAATGGACCACAGATCTATAATGATTCCAATTCTCTTCAGTTGAATGGCAGTGTGACCATCAATATAAACCAGCTTGGCAGCAGTTCCTTGGACCACAATCCAAGGAAACTTGGGTATGTTTTAGGATGGCAGTTTTTGCCAGGCGAGGCCCTGGAAGCAACTATTATTTAGTGAAGAGACAAAGGAAGACATGATAAAGAGAGGCAACTTGGGTCTCTGTGTGCCTCATTTTTCTCACCTGTGAAGTAGGAGTGGATGATTAAGCTTTTTTAAGGAGAAGTAAATTTGTAAGGCAATGAATGTGACGCATTTAAGCTGCAGAGTACAATACATATATAAGGTAGTACACTCATGCCTCCCGGTTTTCAGGTTCCACATCTGTGGTTAGTTAAATCCCAGAGGTGCAACCCACAGATACAGCCATTATGTTCACTGCACCAGGCCAATTTTTATAAGAGACTTGAGCATCCATGGATTTTGATATCTGAAGGGGCTCCTGGAACCCTGGATACCAAGGGATAGTCATTGTATTGTCTCTAATTTCTAGGGCCTAAAATCAGAACCTGGCATGTAAGATACTCCTGAAAGTAAGTGACTTGATTTTTGTCTGGCATGAGCTGACTCTGAAAGGCCCTTTAAGCCTTTGTTAATTTTATGGTCTAATTCCTTCCCACAGCCCATGCTGATCTGTAATGTTAGATGGACTGGAGTTTAAGGCTGGTCCTGGATCAGACCATGTTCTCTTGGGAGTAAAACTTAAAAGGTATTGGAATCACTCTGGCCTTGGAGGCAAGGAAGGACTGTTTAGGCTAAGCACATGCAAAATCATCCTACTATTGGATTGTGTGATTTATCTTCTCCAGCAGCTAGTTTTGCTCCAGATGACATATTATCTCATTCTTAGGGCATCAAAGATTGGACAAATTCAGCTGCCAAAAATGTATACTGTATAAGTCTCTCAAAACTCCTCTGTGGTATCTTTCCTTGATAATAATCTTTTGTTATTGTTGTCATTATAATTGACTTTAATTTTTAGTGCAGTGTTAGGTTCACAGCAGAGCTGAGCGGAAAGGACACAGATTTCTTATATATTCTGTTGGGCCTCCCACCCTCCCCCAATATCAACATTCCACACCAGAATGGTACCCGATGCTAACAGTTACCGAACCTAAACTGACACTGTGAGTCATAGTTTACCTTAGGGTTCTCCCTTGGCAGGGTACATTCTGTGGGTCTGGAGAAATGTATAATGATATGTATCCATCATTACAGTGTCATAGAGTGTTTTCACTGCCCTATAAAATCCTTTGTGCTCTACCAATTCATCTATCCATATCCCCTAATCCCTAGCAATCACTATCTCCATGGTTTTGCCTTTTCCAGAAGATCATATAGTTGGATCGCCTTCATTTTTTAATATAGTGGCACTGTGTAATGTTGTGTTGTTAAAGTAATTTGTTAAAAGTCAACTTCCTGGAAGTGATCCCATGTTCTTCAGTGAGCAAATGAGATGAAGAGTTAGGAAAAATAAAATTAAACTGTTTTTCTCTTTAAGAGAAAAACATAAGGGAAATTAGGGAATTTATTTGAAACATAGATGCCATTCAGTTAGCACAAGGGGGAAGCAGGTCATGCTCAAGTCCATTAAGAACCCAGGAAATGCTATGATTTGTCTTTCATTCACTTGTCCTACTGATCCAGTAGAGATAAGATTAGAGCTAATCTTTTAAGTGATAGTTTGGGGATTAACCAGGAAAGTATCAGAAGACAGCCTGATCACCTTTCTTTCTTCTGAAACTGACTAAATGGGTTTGGTTCAATATGTGTTATCTGGTTTATTCCTTATTCACTCTCCCTTTAAAATGTCTTTCTGGAATATTAATATTACAAATAAGTATCTGATCTGAGTCACTGCAAAGTATAAGAAAAGTTCCCTCTGTCCCACCACCCCAAAAGAGCTTAGTACTTTATTAATAAACACCTGTGGCTTTCTTCCAGGGGCTTGTTTAGTTTAACATTTTCCTCTTGGATTTTGTGCTTCCCATCCTGCCAAAAGAAAACAGCCCAGTTTATTAATCGTTCAGACTGCTAAACAAGTTTAACCATGCAGACATTTTCTTCTGTGTTGTGCTAGCTTGGTACGAAGCTAAGCAGCCTTTTTTTTTAAGGTTAGGGGAGGAATTTAACTTTCAAGATATTTTCCTTTATTCTTTGTTCCGAGTAGTTTCTTAACAAATTATTTGGATAGGACTTGCAACAAATGATTTTCAGAGTAGATATTTTCTTTAATTCTTGAGATTGAAATGAAATTCAGAATATATCCTATTTACTTACAAAATGGGCTCAAGGTATCAGTTACTTCTTAGGAGAAAACCCTGTTTCCTGGGTCCCAGGGATGATCCAACTTTGGCTCTCTCACCACTAGAGGTGCTAGAGGTGTCTTTCCTAAAACTACTCTCTAGAAGCTTCTACTCCTGCTCTTTAAACCACTCTGTTATTTCACGTTTCCCAAGCCTAGTTCCCTCTTTTTCTAATTTTCCCAAGAGAAGCACCTTGAGTATGCTAAACTTGAAATCTTCATGACTTGGAAAAAGGTGTACAGAAGCAAATCAACATTTAAGACAATTCTGTTAAAGGGGAATTCAGGATTAGGGAGGGCTGGCTACCATATTATTTAAAATATTAGATAGTAAAATAATCTTAACAAATTGAAAGGATTAAGATGGTCACTGTAGGACAGAGAAGTAAAGGTCAGGGAAGCCTGGTGTGCTGCAGTCCATGTGGTCACAAGGCATCAGGTACGACAACGAAAAGATGGTCACTGGAAATTATGGTTATCAATCTCCTTTTCCAAATGAATTCAAGTTAGAGTGCCCTAGAGGCAGACTTAGAATCAAGCCTCTGTGTGTTTACCCCAGCACCTGCCTACCACCTAGGTACTCAAGGCCATAGTAATGAAATGGGTTCCATAAGAGAAAACAGCCTGGTCCATCAAAGTAACCTCTAAAAATTAAGTAAAGGAACAAGGGAATAAAAAGCATTACCATTTTGGGTTCTGGCTTCTGGGATCCGATGCTCCTGCTGTTTTGTAACCTTCTTTCTCTTTCCTGTTTTAGCTCTAACTCAAGATGATTCCTGGGATGGGTGGGAGAAAAAAATGATGAAAATTTGGGTTTCTGTACTGTTTTCTAAAGAATGCCAAACCCTTTTCTTAGAATTCAGTAATTAAATTTTAATACTTGATTAACAGCATCATTGATTCAACGGACATGAACTTGGGCAAACCCCAGGAGACAGTGAGGTACAGGAAGGCCTGGCATGCTGCAGTCCATGGGGTGGCAAAGAGTCAGACATGACTTAGCACTTAGCAACTGAACAACAATAAAAACAACCATATATATATGGACGACCAGGTTTTAAAGTACATGTGTGCTTTAGTCGTGTCCAACTCTGCGACCCTGTGGACTGTAGCCCACCAGGCTCATCTGTCCATGGGATTCTCCAGGCAAGAATACTGGAGTGGGTTCCCATGCCCTCCTCCAGGGGATCTTCCNACATGTGTGCTTTAGTCGTGTCCAACTCTGCGACCCTGTGGACTGTAGCCCACCAGGCTCATCTGTCCATGGGATTCTCCAGGCAAGAATACTGGAGTGGGTTCCCATGCCCTCCTCCAGGGGATCTTCCCAATCAAGGGGATTGAACTGGCATCTCTTTATGTCTCCTGCATTGGCAGGTGGGTTCTTTACCACTAGCGCCACCTGTATACCAGGTGTATATGGACAACCAGGTTTTAAAGTAAAATACAATACAATAAAACCAGTAGTACTAGAATACATTCGATGTATTTAAGCTTCCTGAGATGATTTAAGAATGTACTTTAGGATCTCCCAGTGCTTGCGGGCACTACTCTTGAGTATTGACAATTAATACGAACTCTTAATGAACAGTTATGGTCAACTGAATGCTGGTAGGATTCACTATAACTGAAAGATAGTATTTCTAAAATTTCAAGATACAGTATGAAAGCACTGACGCTGTAAGTCCCATTACATTTTAATTAGCTATGTCTTTACCGTTATGTAGTCAATCCCCAGTTACACCCTCAGCCACTAGTGTCCTTGGCAGCTGTGCCCTTTTATATTCAACAACAAACTTATATTTGTTTGAAATCAGTACGTTTGGCACAGAGTTGAGTCTCATTTGAGAGATGGTACAGAAGAATGGGCTTCTCAGGTGGTGCTAGTGGCAAAAAACCCACCTGCTAATGCAGGAGATGTAATGAGACGTAGGTTTGATCCCTGGGTTGGGAAGATCCTCTGGAGGAGGGTGTGGCAAATCACTCCAGTTTTCTTGCCTGGAGAATCCCATGGACAAAGGAGCCTGACATGCTACGGTCCATAAGGTCACAAAGAGTCGGATACGACTGAAGTGACTTAGCACCCACACACGATATGCTGACTTAGCATGCACGTGCGTGGAAGAATGGTTAAGGGCTTGGAGTCAGAAATACTTTTCGAATGTGGCTACACATGAGCTATATGAATTTGGACAATTTAACCCCTCTAAGGTTCCATTTCATCTGAAAGTAGGGGAGATGAGATCACAAACAGGGTTGAAGGGAAGATGTTAGGAGAAAATGCGTATAAAGTGCTTAGTAAAGTATCCGGCACACAGTAAGAATTCAGGAAATCCTGTTGTTATTAGTGTTGTGTTGGCCATTACGGTCTCTTACTCCATCCTATTTATCTGGGATCTTGGGTTCTAATTTCCTATTTCTTTGGTAGTGAAAGATGCTGACAAGATGTGGGGAATGCTGGTGTACGTGAAGCTTTCTGAATTCTAGTTCTGGAGAAAGGACATGGCAGAGACAGAATGGAGATGGCTGGAGCAGGTGACGCCCCCCTACCCCCTGGCTGTCTAGCATCAGTACTTCCCACGACCGCCCTGGCCAGCAAAGCTGCGCTTTCTTCACCGCTGCCTGGTGAGCGCCTCCACTTCCAGCTGCAGACTGTTGATCTTGTCTCCGAAGTCCTGCTTGAAGAGCCGGTTGTCCAGTTCAGCAGACTGGCGGCCTCGCTCAGCCTGGCGCAATCTGGGTGTGAGCCATATGAATGTGTGATAAAAAACAAAAGCCATGGCGGGGAGGAAGACCAAGTTCACAACACAAAATAAAACAACCCAAGGAAGAAGGCATGGAGATACAGAGAGAGGAAAATAAACTCTGTAGGACATGGGAAGAAATTATGCGGGGGGAAAAGATGGAGGAGGAACAAATTCTTTAAGGAAAAAAAGCAAGATGAAGGTGAACCAGGCAGAGGAAAAGCTGATTTTCCATTTTTTTTTTATTCTAGTACTACAGTTTACAGCCATTAGATGATAAACAATAAAACATCACTTTTTAGAAAATCCATACCAAAGCCAACTTCAAGTACACAGCAATTAAAGTTAAATCCACTTTTTTTGTTTTATTTCCTAATAGGTTTGGTACTTTATATTTGTTTTACACTCATAACTGGAACTTGCAAATGGGCAACTACCTTCTTATGATACGGAATTAGAACATCTTCCTTGTCCCTTTCCTTAACCACAAAGTATATTAAATCACTGGACACTATACATCAACCTTTACCCAGGCTTCAGGTTTTTACATAATGGAAAGCCTTTGTCAGAGTCTGGCCATCTCTTTCCTTTTCCATATCTACCACATAGTGCGTGACTAAGTGGACAAGCATTTCAGCACTGGGCCTGCCTAAGATTCCTGACCATATTCTCTGGAAGATTCTGATGAATGTTTTCTCCCATATATCCTATAACTTTGCACCTATAAAAAGTATCTTTAGGTGAAGTATCTGAGGCTCTCTCTAATAGAATTTGGAAGCATGCTATGTGTAGTCTTTAAAACGTTTTATTTTGGTGTTTGAGTACTCCGTCCAAATACTCATAGAAAAGGCAACTCACCACCATAAAGGTTGATGAAGATAAGAGTAGATGCAAAATTATAAGAAATAAACTAAGTTCAAAAGCACAGGAGCTTCCATGAGGTTGGCCACAAGCTCTTTGACTTGACTTTGGCTCAAGTCTGCAAGGACCTATAAAAACACACCTATAAAAATCTATCTTACCCTCTTAATTCTGGTTTTTCTAAGGTGATAAAGAATTTCAACAGCTGGAAGCAAAGGGGTTATCTTTGTCCCCACTTAAGCAGCTGAAATGCTGCAAATCCCATCAGAATGAGGAAAAAAGAGGAAAACAAAAATTTTGCCAAGCCTTTTTTGAAGGAATAAAGGCTTATGTAATGCCTGTCCCCACAAATCAAGTCATTATAAAAATCAAAGTATTTATAGGATTATTACAATGTAAAGTCTAGGAAGGATTAGATCTGTGGTCACTTAGAAAAAGAAGCCTTGCTAATTACTGTTTATGAATACCTACTGGGAATCTTTATTTTTAGACTAAATAATAACAAATATAAGTTTATTTAAATTTGTCTGTTTCCTACTCTGAAATGGTTTTCTAATAGATTGTTATTTTTCTGAAAACTTAAGCAAATTCCCTTCTGAACAAAAAGTAATAGAAACTCTTAAGTAGAGGTTGTCAGCAAGAAACAAGAGGCAGGGAACCATTACTCGGGTCCATGCCTTGTCATCTTCACTTCAAAAGGAATAGCAGAATAGATCTGAAAAATGTGTAGCATATTTTTTTTATATAGGAGAGGAGTGTCTGTATTAAAATTGTTTTCTCTGAGCTACCTAAATAGGAAGTAGAATTACAGGAAAATGGCAGAGGTAGAAGATGACAAATATTAGGAGGATTTTCCCAAGCTTCCATATTATTATGTTATCATAAGTTACCTAATCACTAAATTTATCTCTATGACTTTAAAGAACTGGAAGGATGCTGTTTTATTACCCCCTGAAGTCACTAAGGCAAAAAAGTTGCAAGCAATCTCGCTTATGGAGAAGAGGACTGTAGTGAAATATTAAGTACTTATCCTTGGCTTGGGGATTAAACCTAGATAACCAAAGTGAAAAGGGGTCATGGCCTAAGAGATACAGAACTACTTTAGGAGAGTCCAAAACCGTGTGGTCGTCACCTCTAGTTCATTACATTGCAACGGCAGAACAGTCTCACTGACACAGACATTGTACCTAGAAACTGGTATTATTGGGGACTGGGTTGTAAAGGCATCAATCATGTATGTACAGAGCTTCCATTCCCTAGGATTTTTTTTTTTAATGGGGTGTTTATATATTGGTCAACTCAGAAGTAATTTCTCAAAGTTTATTTGGTATGTAATTAAGAAATTAGACTAAATTTGCTACCTCTGGGAGAAAATAAAGAAGGAAAAAACACAGCCTATATATCAAACTGGTTTTTTTTAAAGTCCCAGCAAATTCAAAGTCAATTTTTGGTGACATTTTATATAGAATCAGAGCGTAAATGCAATAGCTTTCAGATTTCTTCCTTTTACAATTAAGTCGTGATATCCAACTTGTGAGGTGACCAGCTGTAAAATGCCTAATGATGTTTTGGGATCAGTTTATTTGCTGCACTATTTAAGGTCTTTGCCTGTTTCACCAAATCCTTTTCACTATGTTAATACAAATAGAAATAAAAATGGAGTGAAAGGGGAATGAGAAAATGAATAAATAGGAAAGACAAAAATAGCAAGAGAATAAGTCAGCTTAATACCTGAAGAGATAAGTCATTATTTCAGTTCTGTCTGCTTTAAATACCAAACCAAAAATCCACTGAAAAATAATCTGACACATTTCAAAAACACAATTTATCAACACTAATAGTGATTTGTTAAATCATAAACATACAACTTTTGTGAGCAATTACCTAGACAACTTTTGAGATAGACTGATAACTTTTTCATTTACAATCAGCCAAGCCAGAGGTTTCAAGCTTATTTATTAATTTACAATTAACTTCTGAGTCAACAATAATACGCAGTGCTGTTCAGGACTTACCCTGGTCAAGAACCACGTGAATAAAAGAAGTCATCCATTCACCTAGTCATACACATGTCTACTCAATGAATGCTTTCGACACCTGGCACTGTGATAGATCCAACAAGGGAACCTAAAAGGTACAGTTAACTAGCTTCAAGGAGCTCACATTTTCATCAGAAGATAAGATACATATATAAAGGTTTATAAGGTAAGACAGGAAGTGAGAAGTGCTATGAGCAGTATGGCTAGGTATAGATATAAGGCTACAGGAATTCCAACAAGGACAAACTGGCAGTTTACTTTTAGCTGGGAAGAAGTATCAGAGGAAGCTTTGGATAAGTGGCATTTTAGCCTGAACATAAAAAAATGTATCTGAAGAACAAGGGAGTGAAAGGAGGAAGGACATTTCTATTTGATGAAACCTTAGAAAACACAGTCAATTCTAAAGGAAATCAACCCTGAATGAAATTCACTGAACGGACTGATGCTGAAGCTGAAGTTCCAATACTCTGGCCCCCTGATGTGAAGAGCCAGCGCTGGCTCTTCCAATGAAAAGACCCTGATGCTGGGAGGGATTGGGGGCAGGAGGAGAAGGGGACGACAGAGGGTGAGATGGTTGGATGGCATCACCGACTCAAAGGACTTGAGTTGGGGTGGACTCCAGGAGATAGTGAAGGACAGGGAAGCCTGGCATACTGCAGTCCACGGGGTTTCAGAGTTGGACACAACTTAATGACTGATTAACAACAACAACAACAATTAGGAAAGACATGGATGGGGAAAATGGGAAGTGTGTCCAGGGGCCAGTTAATAGTATAGTTTTGCTCAAGTGCAAGAAGGGTGATCAGTGGGTGTTACAGGTAGCAAAGTTTTCATGACCGTGGGTACTGTGGCTCATTTAATCTTGAAGCCTTAGCCATTTCTCCTGGCAGCTGAGTCACTAGCAAGAATGTGGTGATTTCAGACAGAAAGACAAAAGACTAGCATAGGAAGAAGATGTACTTTGGGCAGAGTGAGTTGTAGGTACTGGTGGGAAATAGCTGATCAGGGATGAAAATACAGAAGGAAGACGAACTAGAGACCAACAGATCTAAGCATTGTGAGCAGGAGGTGACAGCGGAAGCTACAGAACTGCTGAGGAGGAAGCAGAGAGAATAGGGAGATGAAAAGGGAGGGAAAGAGGTTCACAGTACCCCTCCATCACCTAGCACTGAAGTCTTCAAAGACCTCAGTAATAAACAGAAACAGCATCACACACAGATTTAAAGGTCCTTTCATCCTTGTACGTATCCCTCCTCCAACACATGACACTGAAATGGTTTTTAGTCACATCTTAAAAAACAACATTTGATTGGCTTTCTTTCTACTAACACGCCTGGTGTTAAGCTGGGTGATTTCCACGTACTGTTTGTCAAATCCACAGCACGTTCTCTTCACTTCCAGGACCGAATGCCCTGAGTGTTTCACTAGAGAAACAGTGGTTTTACCTTTGTTCCAGTTGTTTGATGGTGGCAGCCATCTGATTAGTTTTCTCTTCTAAGCGACTGTTCAGTTCACTTTTCTGTTTTACTCCCAAGTCCGAACTCTGTTACAGAAAAGAATTATGAGTGATGTTTACATTTATATAGATCGTAAAATCCTAAAACAAGTCACACGTGCCTTTTGAACCGAATGATAAATGGGAAGTAAAGAAATAGAAATGCTTTATATTAATATTGTCTATCAGTTAATTCCCAAACTGAGAAAAGCAGGAAGCAACATTTAATATTAGTGTTGTTATCTGCAGTTTTGTCTCAAAATTCAACATCAGAAAGTACATCAATTTATCTATATAACTCAGTTGGTAGGTCAGACTTGAGAGTAGATGTGACAATGTGAAAAGTGGCTGTGGCTTTCCAGAATAAGCATGCAGGATCCTATGATGGTCTGATTCCTAAAGTGGCTTATTGGCAGCTAAGGCTTCCCTGGTGGCTTAGATGGTAAAGCACCTGCCTGTAATGCAAGAGACCCAGGTTCAGTCCCTGGGTTGGGAAGATCCCCTGGAGAAGGAAATGGCTACCCACTTCAGTATTCTTGCTTGCAGAATCCCATGGACAGAGGAGCCTGGCGGGCTACAGTCCATGGGATCACAAACAGTCGGATATGGCTGAATGACTAACACTTTCACTTTTCAGCCTCAAAGTGACACCACTCTTTCCTCTTGTATTTAAAGTGCAATTCTAGAGAAGAAGAGGGACAGAGGGAAGCCCTGGGATTTAGGGAGCCAGTGAGCCCGTTCCTTGTACTTCTCGTACCTGCAGCTTGAAGGCAAGTTCATGCTTAAGAGCCCTGAGATCGTCCAGCTGCTGCCGCAGAGACACCAGGGCGTCCTGCTTCTCACAGACGTCTTTCTCCAGCATCTTCATAGCCAGTTCCATCTCCTGTCTCATGCTGATCTGGATTTCCAGTTCTTTTTCAACATCCTGCCCCAGGAGGAAACAAATTACTTATTCTCTCTTTCCTCAACTACGTACAAATTACAAATTTCTACAGGAAAAGGCAAGCCTAAATTCTCAGGTCTGAAGTCTGGCCAAACAGATGTAAACCATCAATTCAATACAGAGACATTAACACTAAGAATAAGAATAACCAGGATAATTATAGTAATATTTACTGAATAATTTACAAATCTGAAAAACACGGTAGGCCAAAGGTAAAGCTATCTAATATGCCTAAAATATACATATACTTGAGGCACATCATTAGATATTAAAAAAAACAACTGTGTCACGCCCTGTTATAAAAATACGAAGTATTACAGTATCCAGCACAAAACTAAGCACCTGGAATTCTCTTTAGTTTGGAGGTTGTTGACATTTTCAAGATCCCAAGGAACCAAAAAGATACTTTGGGTCCTCAAGGTAACATCTCAGTTACTGGGAACTGTCAATATGGCTGACTTTTTTTCTATTTCATTTTATATTGGAGCATAGTTGATTAACAATGTGTTAGTTTCAGGTGTACAGCAAAGTGACTCAGTTATACATGTACATGGATCTATTCTTTTTCAAATTCTTTTTCCATTTTTACAGATTAAGCTGCATTTCCTGTGTTTTATAGTAGGTCCTTGTTGGTTATCTATTTCAAATATAGCAGCTAACTCAAACATAAAAATAGGCTGAACACAGACCTCTGTATTTAATCACTGATACACTGCTTTTTGTATACATGGTCTAATTAAGAAAGGAGGTCAGTATGGCTGGATGAATACAAAGAGAAGACTTCATGAAACTAAGAGAAATGAATCCAATGCTCAGTGACTATTAGAATGAAAATGCAGGTGATATACAGGTCCCTAAAAAGTAAAACAGTAATTTAGACTTGACACTAAGTGGGATCTATGTCAGTGTCCTGAAAGGGAAGGTGATGCAATAAATTTGTGCTCATTTACTTCTATCATCTTGAAATTTTAAAAATATTACATGAAAAAGATGCATGTATGTTTATATGAAGTTCTCAGCATAAAACAAAGTCAAATAAACCTTGGTTATTATTATTAAAATAAATAAATATAGTGGCTGACTGAACTTTTATATTCACTTAACATGAGGCCTGCTTTTGTTTCAACCATTATTACTGCCATGTTACTTGCCATGTTATCACAGATACAAAGACCTGAGGTTTTTCTGCATCCACGCTGTGCCCAGGGCACATCTAGAACGTTGCCTACTTGCTTGGTTTCTTTCTCTGTTAACAAACATTTATCACAATGTGGTATGGGAAAGTGGAAAATTTTTTGTACCATTTTTTCATTTGCTCCTTAACTGAGGCACTCCACTGTACATGGTGACCTTGACAGAAGGCAACTCAAACCGTGACTTAAAACACATACATTATTTCTAGGACCTTTCTTATGGAAAGTATTTTGAGACTGAATCTACAAACATATACAAGGAAAATGATAATTATTTCAAGGATGTTAAAATAACAGTGCTAAAGTAACATTAGCAAGAATTCTGGAGTGGGTTGCCATTTCCTTCTCCAGGGGATCTTCCCAACCCAGGGATCAAACTCATGTCTCCTGCATTGGCAGGTGGATTCTTTACCACTGAGCCACCTGGGAAGACACAGGTTTATTATTATACTAATATTTGGATAAAATCTATTGCAGAAGTATTTCAGTCCTTATTATATATTCTTCTATATGTATATATATATAAATTTCTATGAATATCTTAAGACTAATACTGATGTCATATTTTTCTATTTATGTATAAAAACAAGAATAAATTCAGAAATAACAACTAAGAGTAAAAGAGGACAAGTCTACGCTGATGACTCTTAGTAAGAGAAGAGGAGCTGACCTATCCGAGGAGACATGTCTTTGCAGGGGTGAGGAATGAGGTAGTAAGAGAGATCATGTAGTTTAAAAAGTAGGTTCTGTATACCTGGCGTTTTTGCAACACAAACTATAAAAGCAAAAATAAATTAAAAATGAAGATTGGCAAAATTCCATTGGTTGTTGAGAATACTCAGAACAAGGACAGAGGAAACACTGTAGGGAATATGGGTTATAAGAATGAGAAAAAAATTCACAGGATCCATAAAATTTGTTAGACTACTACTGATATTCCCTTGATCTATGAGATAAAACCCCCAAGTCGGGGTATTTTAACATGTTGCTGAACTATGAGGACATAAAAGCGAAGTTTACCAGTCGTAGCTGTGTCTCTTCCTTTAAGTGCTTCCTGGCTTCACTCAGTGCTTGCCCTTCTGCAGTCCGGTCTGGCTTAGGACCCTTGAAAAGATAAGTAAGACAGTACACATCTGAGGATTTAAAGAATCCAGCGGTTATCGGCCAGTAGCACTGCTACTCAGTAAGGAAAGTGATCACACCAAAGCATACACGACACTGAACGAAGACAACAAAGAAACTGCACAGGTTCCATAAATATGCTAAGCTGAACTGGGAATCTTTTGCCATTTTGTTTCAAGTTCTTGCAGCTTACCAAACCAAGTGGTAGAAGTCTCAAAATATCAGCCTCTAAGAAATAAAATAGCATTCACTGTAAACTATCAATTGGGCCAAAGTTTCAAACAGTTATATAGTCCTCCTCCAAAGATCTCACATCTGGTATCTCCACCCAGACAGTGAGATAAGAGTGAAAGGTGAAGGCAAAGTGAAAGTCGCTCAGTCGTGTCTGACTTTATGCGACCCCATGGACTACACGGTCCATGGAATTCTCCGGGCCAGAATATTGGAGTGGGTAGCAGTTCCCTTCTCCAGGGGATCTTCCCAACCCAGGGATCGAACTCAGGTATCCTGCATTGCAGGCAGATTCTTTACCAGCTGAGCCACCAGGGAAAGGAACAGTTCATCAGAAAATTCTGAGCACTCACAGTTCTTTTGTTTTACAAAATCCATGCATTAAAGTCAAACTTTCCCTGGTGGCTCAGCCGGTAAAGCATCTTCCTATAATGCGGGTAGACCCGGGTTAATCCCTGGGTCAGGAAGATCCTCTGGAGAAGGAAATGGCAACCCACTCCAGTACTCTTGCCTGGAAAATCTCATGGACAGAGAAGCCTGGCAGGCTACAGTCCATGGTGTCACAAAGAGTCAGACACGACTGAGCAGCTTCACTTTCTTTTTATTCATGTCGGTCCCCACTCAGAGCCTAGGTACTTCCTCTTCAAGAACAATTTTTAAAACTGGATTTCTGGATGCCTAGGTCACAATAGGTTAGAAACATGAGGCTAAGGAGTACGGAGACATTTCCAGAAAGAATAATGCTAACAACGGTAAGAAATAAAAGATGTCAGTGAAATAAAAGGCAAAAAAAAAAAAAAAAGAATCTGGGAATATTTTAAGTATAGGTTCTAGAAGCTCTATCAGTTTCAATAGCCCCCTTGAGCAGCACCATCATAACATAGTACAGAATCGCCAATGTTGATAACTGTGATCTTCAGTCACCATAAAGGGCTGCTGCTGCTGCCGCCGCTAAGTCGCTTCAGTCGTGTCCGACTCTGTGTGACCCCATAGACGGCAGCCCACCAGGCTCCCCCATCCCTGGGATTCTCCAGGCAAGAACACTGGAGTGGGTTGCCATTTCCTTCTCCAATGCATGAAAGTGAAAAGTGAAAGTCAAGTCGCCCAGTCATGTTCAACTCTTATGGAGTAAATGATATACTCTACTTAAGAAGGCTTAGAATTGTACAACACACAAAAGGTTTGCAAAATATGTTGAGACATATATAAGAGGGACTGAGTTATCTAGAAAATTCATTTATATGGGAACTTTTTCCCAATGAAATCAGAGAATACTTATAAAACAGTAACATTATTTCTAAAAATAGTACAAATCATTATATAAAAATGTATATAATGTATATAAAATGCAATAGTGTATATAAAAAAGGACATTGAATTAGACTGCTTCTTGAAGTCTCTAAACAGATGTACATGGTGGTGAAGCCAAGGAGTGTCAACAGGAGGCATCAACCTCCCATAACCTTCATCATTCAAGCAATTTTGCACCCAGTCTCAGGGTGCACTTAACATACTTAACATACGCAAAGGTTCCCTGCTTCCAAGCAGTCCTCTGGAGGGTGCCACCCACCCACCCTCGCCTCCACTGTTCACACAGTGACATGCTCTCACCTTCCGATTAGATTCCAATATGTAGGAGCTTTCCTCTTTAACTCGTTCCATTTCTTCTTGCAAGGTGATAATTCTGTTGTTTGCAACTGCAAGCTGTTGATAAAAGTTTGGAAATAATCTTTCTTTTATTAAACAGAATAAGATAATTCATGATCTGTAAGGACATGATTTTCACTTTTAGGTATTCTAGAAGGAAAGAAAACTATCTATAACCCCACAAAAACTTAGGAGAGCTATCTTGAAAGACTAATATCTCCTATTACTGCTTTTTGTGTAAAAACTTTTTTTCCAGTTACAAAATGTTAAGTTATGATCATTTACCTCAAGGGTGTCCCCATGGATAACTCATAACTATATTTAGCTACGAAACCTATTTCTAAAATGTTTGAGAGATCACCTCATGCTTTGGGACCCATCTTACACACCCTCCTGAAGACCTGTTTTAGCGACTTTCCTGGTGGTCCAGTGGTGTTGAGGCTCTCTTCCCTTTCAATGCAGGGGCAGGCTGGTTTGATCCAGGGAACTAAAAGCCCAAATGCCCTGTGGCCAAAATTTTTTTAAAAGACAAAAGGACCGAAGTTCTCACTCAAAAGATGCCCTTAAACATCGAAGAGATTTTTGTTTCTTTTCAGTGCCTAAAGACAAGGTAATGTTATTGGCAGTGTGTCTCTGGGGGAGATGTTTATAACCCTGTCCCAAGGGAGGGAAGAATGCGGTGGAAACACGCTCCTTCCCTGTATGTGTGGAGATTAGCTCCTGAGAGAATGGCGAGGGGCCTGAAGGAGGCTGGGAAAGGCGCTGAGCAGCTCTTCTCAGCTATGCTGGTCTCCTTTTTTGTCGTCTCTGCTTGGCTCCTGTTCTACTGTGTAAGTACAGCAGCCAGGCTCTGGTGAGCTTTCTAGAGGGGGGTCTGACAGCCCATTTCTCTCTCTGCTCCACGGGCCTAAAATGTGTAAAGAAGTGACTCTGGGCAAGCAGGTTGGCTCTCTTGATCCAAGCACAGCTCAGATGGCTTCTTCCAAGGTCTCATCGTCAAAGAAACATTGGGAATGACAACTGCAGACCCAAGTGGACTTTCTAAGTCAGCTTTACCAACACAAAGTGGATATTTACTTATCTGCATCTGCTCAGTTCTTTCCATCTTGTCCTGTGCGCTAAGTCGCTTCAGTCGTGTCCGACTCTTTGCGACCTTATGGACTGTAACCTGCCAGGCTCCCCTGTCCGTGGGATTTTCAAGGTAAGAATACTGGAGTGGGCAGCCATTTCCTCCTCCAGGGGATCTTCCCAAGCCAGAGAATGAACCGTGCCTCTTACGTTTCCTGCATTGGCAGGCAGGTTCTTTACCACTAGCGCCACCTTTGTTCTACTAGTTCAGATTTCAGGAGGGAAGAGAGGTCTTTCTAGGTTTAGTGTTTTTTTTTGTAAACTGGTCCCTTTAAATCCAAAATAGATGGAAATGAGAGAGGGAAGACCTTATTAGCCTTATGTGTTATTTATAAAGTCTACACACAGTACTTGCTCATGATTAATATTGCTGGTAAAATAAACTTAGGCCAAGAAGACAAGTCCCGTGACTTAGGAAATAAAATTAACGATTTTATTTACTGAGTGCATATGATGGATGTGTCAGGCACTGATCTAGAGAAGCGTTAGTGGCTCAGTCGTATCAGACTTTGCAACCCCATGGACTGAGCCCGTCAGGCTTCTCTAAGCCACCAGGGAAGCCCCAAGAGTACTGGAGTGGGTGGCCACTCCCTTCTCCAGGGGACTTTCCTGACCCAGGGATCGAACCTAGGTCTTCCTGCATTGCAGGCAGATTCTTTACCAGCTGAGCCACCAGGGAAGCCCACTATCCAGGCCCTTATGTATTAACACCATTTAATGCACACAAAAACATTATGATCATTCTTGGCCCCATTTTGCAGACAAGTAAACCAAAGAACAGAAGCTTAAGTAACTGGCCCCAGATCAGAGAGCTACTAAGCACCAGATCAGGGATAGGAACCCAGAGAGCCTAGCTGTGGAGAGCATGCTTAACTGCTATCCCACATCGCCCCAGTATACCAGCAGTAGAATCACAGTAGAAAATTTCTGTGCACAATGTTTCAAAAGCCTTGTGGGATAAAATTCTAAGGATCGTATCCATAAATTAAAGTTTTAATATAATTTAACAATCTATGCCCAAATATAAGGTCCACAGAACTGAGCAATAAGGGAGATATTTTAAAGTCATAACAGTGAAAATGTTAGTTCTGAAAAAAATCTGATTAGATGGCATTTCTTAACTAGTGCTTTAACTTGCTTTTCTATTTTTACTTTAGTTATTTATTTATTGGCCATGCCACACAGTTGTGGAATCTCCGTTTCCCAACCAGAGACTGAACCCATACACCCTGCAGTGGAAACTCAGGAGTCTTAACCACTGGACCACTAGGCAAGTCCCTAGCTTGTTTTTTTAAGACCAAATTATTTTTTGAAGTATAGCTGATTTACAACATTATATTGGTTTCAGGTGGATAACATGGTGATTCAGTATTTTTATAGGTTATACTTTTGTATATACAAGAGATTATATACTTTTATATATTATAACCTTAAAATTATAAAATATTGGCTATATTCCCTCTGAAAGTGAAAGTTAGTCGCATAGTTGTGTTGACTCTTTGTGATACCATGGACTGTAGCCGTCTGGGCTCCTCTGTCCACAGAATTCTCCAGGGAAGAATACTGGAGTGGGTTGCCATTTCCTTCTCCAGGGGATCTTCCTGACCCAGGAGTCGAAACTGGGTCTCCTGCATTGCAGGCAGATTCTTCACCAACTGAGCCACTAGGGAAGCCATATTCCCTTCACTGTATAATGTATCCTTGTGGTTTATTTATTTTATACACAGTGGTTGTACCTCTTAATTTTCTACCCCTATCTTGCCCTCTCCCTACTGTTTACCACTAGCAAGTTCTCTATTATCTCTGAGTCTGTTTCTGTTTTGTTTTAGATTCACTTTTTTGATTCATGTTTTAGATTCTACATTCCACATTTAGATAACATATAGTATTTGTCTTTCTCGTACTTATTTTACTAAGCACAATAGCCTCCAGGTCCATTTATGTTGTTGTATTTAACCAACTTTATTTCACTATAGGATAGTTAGAATTTGAAAAACAGACGATGAAGGCTTCGTCATCTGAAAAGTTTTATTTAAGGTTTCTCACAGAAACATTTAATGCTATTGAAGAAAAAAATATATCGTTGGTAAGCCAGGGAAAAAATATTAATCAGAAGTAAACTGTGACATTATATTTTAATGTTTATTTAACTGTGACATTATATTTTAACTGTGACATTCTTATTTTAGGTACTTTTAAAAAAGTTTTCACATGCATATTGTTATCTGATCTTCAGGGTAATTGTGAGGCTAAAAGGGGAAACACTCTACTTTGCCAGAGAAGGAACTGGGTCTCTTGAGGGTCAAGTGACTTACTTGCTCAGGAGCACATGACATGTTAGAGCATGACATGTAAGCAGGAATTACTGGTCTTCTGACCAGTGTTCTTTTGAACACTTCTGACCAGTGTTATTTATCTCATCACCCTATCACCCCAAGGAGAAAACAAAACTTGTGAAGGGGGGAACTTGCCAATCCAGCACACACAAATCAATGCCTGGCAGATGTGAGTCTTTGTCTAGCTCCGGCACATAAATAGTACCCGAAATGTTCAATGAATAAATAAATGATGAGCACATTATCTTATTTAACATTAACTCTAGGCTAGACCAGATAAAACATTCACACAAGAAAGCAAAATACTTGATCAAACCAGGTTCTAACCCTACATAGTCCAACTGGATAACTAAGATACTTGAGATAGGCCAGCTGCCACTCTTGGTTAGAACAAGGAGTACTAGGGTAGATATTATCTGAAAAATCAAGTCCTATATTTCTAAGGCTTCAGAGAAACTATTTTCCACTAACGCATTTTACCAAATTCTACTAAGTCAATCGAACAATTTCTGGAACACTTACCTCCTCTGTCAGTTTGGTGTTGGATTTTTCTAATGCATCCACTTTTGCCTGGAGGTTGTTTACAGTGGCGCTATGAAGAGAAGAAAAAAATTAACAGTCTCTTTTGAGATGCAGAACAATACCCTATACTTTCTTTTAAAATACCCATCATATTTATCATTCACTGTTTACTGTCTACAATTCTCAACAGTTTTACAGGCTCTAAGACAGCTTACAAGGTGATAGGTGTCTTACCTGCTACGTTCTTGGCACTAAAATTTGTGGGTTTTTTTCCTTAGGAAGAAAAGTACTGTTTATTCAGATCTTGTTCATATTAACCATCCAGCCGAGGTATTTGGCCCCTGAGAGGTTACTTCTCTGTCAGGGAGTCAGTTAGACCTTATTCTCATCCCCCAGGTCAAAATGAACACACCCAGAGGCTTTTTGTGGGGGATCATGGGGCATGTGGGGTCTCAGCTCGCCAACCAGGGATTGAACTCTCGACCCCTGCAGGGGAAGCACAGAGTCCTAACCACGGGACAGCCAGGGAAATTCCTTAACAAGCACTTACTGATGAAATTAAAAAGTTCATGCTCTACACTGTACTTCGAGGCTTACTTATTTAACAATAATCATAGACCACGTGAATTACGATGTGCTTGACACACACCAAGCACTCTTCTAAATGCTTTTACTTGCACTATTTCATTTACTCCTTTCAACAAACCCATGTGCTAGGCACCTCCAACTATAGATAAAGAGACAGAAGCACTGAAAAAATAAATAATACTGTCATATTTATAATTCAGGGGCTTCCTTGGGAGCTCAGCTGGTAAAGAATCTGCCCGCACTGCAGGAGACCCTGGTTCTATTCCTAGGTCGGGAGGAGAGAAGGGATAGGCTACCCACTCCAGTACTTTTGGGCTTCCCTGCTGGTTTAGATGGTAAAGAATCCACCTGCAACGCTGGAGACCTGGGTTCAATCCCTGGGTTGGGAAGATCCCCTGGAGGAGGGAGTGGCAAGCCACTCCAGTCTTCCTGCCTGGAGAACCGCCATGGACAGAGGAGCCTGATGGGCTATAGTCCATGAGTCGCAAAGCGCTGGACACGACTGAGTGACTACGCATAGCACAGCACATTCATTGTCAACTGTAACCGTATCTTTGCTAAGCCAACATCTCCACAGTTC
>SJYX01014714.1:0-14108 GCA_006410675.1 Oreotragus oreotragus | reverse complement strand
CAGCATCTTCTTCCTGATGTAACCGTTGTTAAGATCTTTTCATCTACTCAGATTCCAGAGAAGACTCTTCCAGTCTTAGCCTTTAGATATAAGGCTGGTTTCAGATGCTTAAGGTAAATAAATAGATAAATACTGAGCAGGACAAGCTATAGCCCTGACCTTCCTCTTGTTTATCTTGCTCATCCAGGTTTGAGGTTAAGAGTTTCTTGTCTAGTTTCTGCTGGACTAGAGAGTATAGAGCTCTCTGAAGAAGGATTCCTGAAATCTGAAATGTTTTCCTCCCTGATCTAACTGGCTCTATTTATGTGTAATTTGGAGGATGCATGTATCCACTCCTGGTTTCAGCATTGATGACTTCTTTCCTCTTTTGGTACTTTATGTTCATCTACTTATTTGGGGAATGGAAGCTTTGAAATCTTTAGTCATGTAGGCCCCACCCAAAGCTGTGGTTTTTCTTCTCCTTCACTAATACCATTTTCTGCTTTTTCATTCTGTTTTCTACTTTATTGACTGCCTTCACTCAGGTCCGCAATTCATACTTTTTTGGTTAATGTTGACTCGTGTCTGATCTCGTTATTTTCCTAAAGTTATCTTTTATGTTGTATGCCTGTTTCTTAAGTAAATATTCGCTCTGATTCTAGAGTCTGCCTTCTCTTGAGCTGAACAGTATTTTTCATTTGCCGGGTGGATATGAATTTTTCTGTGTCTTATCCTTAGAGAAGGAAGTCTGTGTATATTCAGTATCAGGTATTGCCCTGTATTCTTTTAAGGGGCTGAGATGAGTCATTATTTGACTTAAGTCCAGATGAAGGAAAAAGGTCAGATTTATAGTAGATAAATTTGCCAAGTTAGAAATTCATCTTCCTATGAGGCCTAGGAAAAGAGCCAGCATCAGCTCCAGAAGTAATCAAAGGAAACAGTTGCCTCAGAACCAGAGACTTTTTTAAAAGGTGTTGCACGCAGTAATTAGAAAGATCATTGTCACTTGCCGTGGCTGCCCATATCAGAAGCCAGCTGGTAGTGCTTTTTTCCCACATATTTTCTGGGCCAGTCATTATGGCTACATGTAAATTAGAAGTAAATACAGCCAGAGATTACTGGCTCAGTCAGAGCCAGGAACCCCTTTTAAGGAGCTGAATGTATCCAGTGCTCCGTGGCTTGGTTCACTAGCCCTAGCTCACTTAGTTCCAGCCCTCGTCCCTCTTAACAGGGAGCATCATTGCGAGTCTATTGGGGTCTCATTTACTTATTTTCCGGCCATGTAATTATAGTTTCACATGAAAGCAATGGTGAGCTTTAAATGTTCTCCAACCTTCCGTGTTGATTCTTGCCAGTATATATTTCTGAAAGTTTGAGCACTAGGTAGGATCCATCTGTGGTTTCTAGGATGGAGTCAAGATATTTCCTTTTCTTATATTCAGTTGGTTATTTTCTGTTAATCTAGCACAGAACCATGAGCCTATGTGGCTTTCTGATTTGTAGATTGTATTTTATCTAAACGTTTTTTATAAAATTTTTTTTTAAATTGAAACATAGTTGATTTACAATGTTTCAGTTTTACGTGTACAACAAAGTGATTCAGTTAGACATGCATACGTATCTTTTTCTTTCACACTCTTTTCCCTTGTGAGTTATTACAAAATATTGAATATAGTTCCCTGTGCCATATAGTAGGTCCTTGTTGACTATATAGTGTGTGTGTGTGTGTATATATATATATATATGTTAGTTTTGAGCTATGGGGAGGGACTTTGAGGTAATTTATAGCCAGTGACTGTAAAATGAATGAATAGGCATGTCAGTCGGTGACAAAGCTCATGTTCTGCTTGTAGCATTAGGTGTGGTTTTGTGGTTTTGAGAAGGATGATTGAGATTAGAAGTCATGCCTAGAATGGAACATGGGGACAACGAGGTAGGAAGAGAAGGGAAAATAGTGATGGCCAAGGGTACCTGGGGTTAATGGAGCCAACTCACACTGCTTTGTGGTTTCCTGTTATCAAGAGCTCAAAGGAAATAGAGAGTTAGGCTGAGGGCTGGTTGTAAGAACTTCAGGACAGATATCTAAATACTTGGAAGAGTTCAAAGAGGGATGAGGTGTTTTTTTTTGTTTTTTGTTTTTTTTTTTAAATTCTGTGCAGCTCTGCAGTTGGCAGTCTGGGGCTCTGAGAAAGCAGGAGACGATATGTCAAGGTAATCTGGCTTACTTGCCCAGAGACTGCATGGCATCATTACCTAGGAGATTGTCTTTGGTGTCATCACATCTCTTCCCCCATGATTTGCACAGTTTTGTAAGTAAGTTGAGCAGTACATAGGTTTCATGAATGTAATTTTAAGATGTTGCTTCCCAAGAGAGCTATTTTATACTGTTTGAGGTAGTGTTGCTTAACTCTTACATTTTCAGTTAATTAACCATAACCCATCTTATAAAGGGCTTCTCATAGTGTAAGAAGGGCTTCCCTGGTGGCTCAGAGGTTTAAGCGTCTGCCTCCAATGCGGGAGACCCAGGTTTGATTCCTGGGTCGGGAAGATCCCCTGGAGAAGGAAATGGCAACCCACTCCAGTATTCTTGCCTGGAGAATCCCATGGACGGAGAAGCCTAGTAGGTTACAGTCCATGGGGTCACAAAGAGTCGGACACGACTGAGCGACTTCACCTTCATAGTGTAAGAACAGGTTCAACATACACTTTCATGAATCTTCTAATGTTACACACTATTAGCCCAGAAATAAAAATCTCTTCATCTGGAAAAAGAAAAGGTTGAACAAAAGCATCTAAACTCGATATATCTTCGATGCTTTAGGGAAGACAGTTAATATTTTGTCTTGATGTTCTTCAAAAAAGAAACTAACAGTCTGTATTGTCTACTATGTAGCTCAGGGATGTGTCACATAAATCAAAACTAGGGGTACATCATTAACATTTTATGTGGGTGAAAGCAGGGTTTGGGGAAATAGGTACTCTACAGGACATCTGACTTGCATCTTACTTCCTTCAGAAATTTCTGAAATTTTTGGTTAGAAAATCTCCAAGCTCTTTCTCTTGGTTAATTTTTGTTCACTTGGAAGGTTCATCAATGGAAAGGCCCTGTGGTGGGTCCCAGTTCAAGTCTCAGCTCTGTTGTTTCCTGGCCTCATGACTGGGAATGACACATAAACCCTTCAAAGACTCAAGTTTCTTATCTATGAAATGAGGTGACAATATCTACCTCAAATTGTACGTGAAATGACTGCACCTTTGCTCAGCATCTAGTAGGTGTTCATTAAATCCC
Organism: Oreotragus oreotragus; assembly: GCA_006410675.1. Lineage (NCBI taxonomy): Eukaryota > Metazoa > Chordata > Mammalia > Artiodactyla > Bovidae > Oreotragus > Oreotragus oreotragus. The sequence goes on along the minus strand of SJYX01014714.1, from coordinate 10,840 downwards.
AGCCTCCTACCCTTTCCCCTTTTGCTATCAGCAGTGACGCCATATGGCATTTGTTACACGCATTTCTTTATCCTTTTTCTGACTGTAGGCTGGGAACCCAGCATTCACATTTTGGGCACTCTTTGTACTCTGAATATGGAAAATATTTTAAGGTCATATTGCTTAATGATGTAACTCAGCAGAAATGATATTGGACCCACATGGATATTTAAGAATAGAATCTCACGTGCCTTCCGTATTTCTTTTTGGTTATGCTGTTCATATATTCATAGAACAAGATGGTGTGAACTGTAAATATGTGAGAAGGGAAAAAGGGGGAAAAAGTGGGGGTGGCACAAAATGATGCCAGGAATAAGTTCAGTACAAAACAGCACACCGTGGGGCCCTTTACTTTCCCAGGGTGGGGTCGGCTTTGCGACAGCCCTCACAGAAGAGGAGAGGCCCTCTGGATGTGTGCCTTCCTCCTGGGCTATTTATTTAACTTCACAGTGTGATGAACAGCAGATCTTTCCCTCCTGAAACTCGGACTGAAGAGAATATCACTGTAGTCTCAGGGTAGCTAGGGAATTTTGCGTGGATTATTAGACCAAAACGTCTTGGCAGCTTGACGTTTATCATTTGTTAATAAAAAAATAGTCACTGACAGAATGTTAGAGGAGCAAAGCAGAAAGGTGCCACAATTCTGAACAATGAAAACCTAAAGTGATTAAAACGGTAGTATGAAGGATAATACACGAAGACAGGCTAAAAATCAGAATAGCAAGTTCAAAGAAGTTGCTGCCAAACCTAGATTGTTTCTTAGGAAACAGTTCTTCTGAGGTTATGTGACTTGCCCAGCGTCATTCAGCTAATAGAAAATAGTGCCAGAGGATTTGCAGAGACTTGGCTTAGATATCCAGCTCCATCGTTACTAACTGCTCAAGATTACTGACTTGGATTTTGTGATCCTGGTTCGTGACTTTTACTGTTAAGAAGAGTATCATTTCCCAATAGTATGAAAGTGTTCTGGTGTCATTTTGCACGCTGGGGAAACCAGAAAGTGTATTTACAGACAAATGCTGCCTTTTTGAGGCAGGGGTCGGCTCAGTTTTATTCATTATGCCCTTAGTTCACTATGGATGTTCCATAAATAACATTTTGAGTAAAAGGATATTGTTAGGTGCTATGAAAGCAACCTAAAAGTGAAAAATTGTCTTTAAAATGAAAGTATTTTCTTAAAGTCTTTTTTTTTAATTAATTTTTTTTATTGAAGGATAATTTATAGACTTTTATTGTTTTTTGTCACACCTCAACATGAATCAGCTGTACCTCCCTCCCATCTTAAGGTCTTAAAATGAAAAATAGTCCCCTTCTGTAGACTGAGATGTGGAAATAAGTCACATCCATCTAGCATCCTCTAAGAATGTTGAGAGGAATTGAGAAATGGACTCTGCCTCACACCTGTGGAAGTTTGATTTACAAAGCCCCCTCCCCCACTGCTCATCCAAGTATTTATTCTTGTGACTCACTCCTTTAACTTTGGGGTATCTTGCCTTTCTTTAATTCTGAAAATGGTAACAGGTTCCCTAAGGAAATGGTAAATATGGAACGCATTCACTTAAATCTCATCTGGGACTGGGACTTGGTGCTCTAGGACTGATTCTCTATGAAAAAAAATATGATTCCACTTATCTCTCTTCATCAGCCCTCAGGTTTTCAACTGCTAATGGGCAGGGTTGAACTGGGTGGGTCTCTAAGACAGCTGAACTTCCCTGGGGCTCAGACAGTAAAGCATCTGTCTGCAATGCAGGAGACCCAGATTCAATCCCTGGGTTGGAAAGATCCCCTGGAGAAGGAAATGGCAGCCCACACCAGTATTCTTGCCTAGAGAATCCCATGGACGGCAGAGCCTGGAAGGCTACTGTCCATGAGATCGCAAAGAGTCGGACACGACTGAGCAACTTCACTTCACTTCTAAGACACTTGATACTGTTATTCTCTTTGCTCTTTGCCTATATACTGAATGCTCTTAATTGTGAGTTACTCAGTTTCTTATTTAAGGACAAGATGGCCCTTCCTCCTTCCTACTCTCCGCCTCTTCACAACTTGAAGTCACCTGCTGCAAACATCTGGCTCGCATGCCAAGTTGGCTTTAGGTTTATGAAAAGGTATCAGCTTAACATGGTACAGAAGTCCTGGCATTGAGATGTTAGCTGCTCTGTAAGATGCTCCTTCCTGGGTTCCTGTTTGCATTAAGCTGGTGAGATAGGGTTTTTGTTTGTTTGTTGATTTTCGCTGCCCATGGCCAAAGGTGCTTCACTGCCCTGTGCCAGTCCTCTGAGGCTGAAGTGGGTTTTCCTATCCTTTTCCAGGTCCACAGGTGCTCCTAGCATGACCGCGATCTGATCAGCAGGAGAATCTGCCTCCCTTGCTGCGGACCTTAGTGCTGGGGCCTGGTCACCGCCCACGACTCCGGAGCTGCCATGGCCACGGCCTCTACGTCCTCCCCTGCCGTTTCACAGCCCCAGGTACGTGATTCAGACACACATAGGTCTGGGCTAATCAGAGTTTTGTTGAGTGTTTCAACTGAGTCTCAGAACCTGTGTTTGACTCTGGAGATCACACGTGTCTCCTCGGAGTTCTCGTTTGGTGAGATTCGGATGAGTGCTTTCTTGAGGGAGGCGCTGCTTTTCAGCACCTAGGCTGCCTGGCTGCTTCTGGAGGCATCCAACTCCAAATCAAGACAGTCAGCAGCAGATCCCCGTGTTGGCTTCTGTAGGGTTTATCTCAAAACTGATCTAAGCTTATAACAAGTTTTCTGAATGTTGTCTTGGTGTCCTCCTCCTATAATGAGGATGATCTTACCTTGACCTGTTCTAGTAACTTTGAGAAGAAAATCCAATTCCAGAAACTTCTGAACCACAGTAATGTGAGTTACTTTTACTGTCCAGAGAAGAACAGTCACACATCAGGAACACTGTTTTCACTGTTTCACAATCTGATCTATTGAAATACTAACTGAACCCTTTCGGTTTCAGGAGGCAGCATGGTACAGTGGGGAAACAGACTTTGGAGTCATTAGACATGTGTTCACATCTCAGTCATTGGATAAAGGGCCTTGGTCATGCTGACCTCACTCAAATTCCATGTCTTCTCATGTAGTCATCCCTCACAGCATGGTTATAGGGATTAAAGGAGAGGATCTATGAAGCACAGGTCAGCAAGTGTGATTTCCCAAATGCTCCTCTTTCACTGTCTTCTCCTTTTATTTCTTGGCTGCACTGCACACATGTGGGATCTCAGTTCCCTGACCAAGGATTGAATCTGTTTCCCCTGCATTAGAAGCATGAAATTTTAATCACTGGACCACCAGGGAAGTCTCTTCTCTTCCTTTTAGACTGTGACCTCCGATCACATTCATGAGGATCGCTTTTAGGGCCAAGGTGGAAGAAAAAAGCATGCTTTTGAGAAAAAGTCATATTGATTGAAATTTGAATCTTTATGATACAAAATACTTTTCTACACCTTTTTTTCTTTGAATCATTATGCAGGCTACTAACTTTTGTATATATTTCTTTATTTAATTGAATATAAATTTTATATGATATAGGAGCCTTCATAAGGAAATGAAGATCTGAAGAAAGAAAACTACTTATTTTTATGCTGGGATATTTTGTTTTTTTTGGTCTGATATCTAAAAAAAGTTTTTTTTTAATTGAAGTATAGTAGATTTACATTTTGTATTTGTTTCAATTGTACAGCTATATGATTCACATATATATATATAATCTTTTTTCATATCCCTTTCCCTTATATGTTATTATAAAATATTGAGTGTAGTTCCTTGTGCTATAGAGTAGGCCCCTGTTGCATTTATTTTAGGTAGGGGTGTGTGTGTCTGTGTGTGTGCAAAGAAAGGGAGGGAGGGAGAAAGAAGAAAAAGGAGCTTTTCTACTTTATTTACTGTAAATGTTTTTCTTCTTCTCTAAAAGACTTGGGATTTTATCACATGGGTGTAGTCATTGCTGTTCCTGAGCATTATAAAGTTTGTAGTGTCATTTTCCAGAATGCTTAGTGTTATCACCATCGTGTGTATTTCTCTTTCTGGTAAACGGATTATTGCCTTTTCAACACTTCATTTACTTTGGGTGTTTGATTTCCATTCCCCTCAATAGTGTTCTTGGTACCCAAGAGACGTGGTAAATGAGTGAAAAGATTTAGTGCCTGTTACCTAAGGTCACCATTTCAAAGTCCACTGGAGTTGTTCCCTTGCAATGACTATTCTTAGCCTTTTGTGGAGTAAGTTAGGCCCTGATACAGGTTTCCTGGACAGGACATTTCAGCACCCTACTCTTGCTACTCTCATTTGTCAGCGTTTCCAACAGCATCATCTTATCTACACATCTTTGCTCTTACACAAGCTACTATCAGCTGGTGAGTGATATAAATATTTTTAAATGACTCATTTAATGAAAATGTTTAGCACCACCCTATGTAGAAAGAGGTCATATTTAACATAAACACGTGAGGAAATGTGTATTCTTGTAAAGTCTCTGTGGGGAAGTAAATTGGTCCAGTCACTCTGGAAGGTAATTTGACAGTATCTGTTAAAATTATAGACCTTCGCACATCCCCTGTTCCCATCTAGATACTTAAGTTAGAAAAACATGATTCCAAGAATATGTACAGGGAGATATTCCCTGAAACATTAGTTGAAGACCAAGCAGTAGAAAACTTTCTAATATTCAATAGTAGAAGGACTTAATAATGTCAGTCATGTTGACATGATTTAAATACAGCAGTTAAATGAGGATATCTGTCTATCTCAACACAGCACTGTCTCCTCAAGATATCTAATGGAGGGAAAAGAAAGCAAGATGCAGAATAATACTTACAGGAAAATATAATTAAAACTGTAAAACAAGACCGTATGTTCTTAGGGATAAACATATGGTACATTAATATAAATGCATATAGTGAAAAGTCTGTAATACACATTGTCCACAAGAACAAAATTGCCCCTAAGAGGGCAAAAAATAGACCTTGGGAGATGAAAAATCCCTCCAGAGCTTAACCCTGTCTGATGAAAACCTATTCCTAAGTACTTAATTTCTCCTTAGGGAGAACTTGAACTTAATTAAAATTTCTTCCTTGAGAGTCACCAATAGAAAAAAAAAAAAGGAAACTCTGGTCTAGAAGGATGCACAAGACTCTGCAGTCACACTGCCTCAATTCCAGTCCTGGTTCCAGCATTTACTAACTGAGCCCATGGTGGGAGGGGAGAAAAAAGTATTCACTCTGTCAGTGCCTCCATTTTGTCATCTGGAAAATGAGCATCATCATGAAAAAGCCAAATCCGTAGGGTGGTTTTAAGGTGGAAATGAGGTCATGTGTGTAGAATTTAGAAGAGTATTTAATATATTTCTCGGTACATCTCGATGTTGTTCAGCAAGCACTGTGGCAGGCCTGGGGGTGCAAGATAAAGAGAGCCTTTGCCCTGTCAGAGTTTAGAAATGTAATGGGAAATACCCAGATAAGGAAACAAAAAAATTAGAGTGCTGTGTCACAAATGCTATCATACGGGAAGCATGGGTGCTCTTTGGGGTAAAGTGGAATGATGTGTAGGATTAGGGAAGATGTCTCAAAGGGAGAGTACCAGGCTAGGAGCTTATGAATGAGTGTAAGTTACTCTGGTAAGGGAGAGGACATAGCCTGTGTGAATGTCAAGTGTCCCAAGGTGGGAGAGCTCACAGCTTTTGGTCATAGTAAAGTGGGGTGTGAGGGTGTGAGCAGTGATGTCTGGAGCCAGCTGTACCAGCTCACAAGACCTGACAGCTTTCAGAGGAACTTCGTAAGCTAATTGACTTCATGTTTGTGGCTTGAAATCAGCCAGGGTGGAGTATTTACACCATGGAAATTGGCAAACACAGGCCCTGGTACCTAACAGGTACCTAACAGTTAAGTACTGATCAGTAGATCAGTAGAAAAGGTAGGTGGGTTGGGTTACAGAGTTGGAGAAGATTTTGCAGGGCCTTGGAAGCCACATGAAGATTTTTAACGTTAATCTCAAGGAAACTTATGTAGCTCATGAGTCTTAGACCTGGGTTCAAACCTTACTTTTGACAATTGTGCTGAACCAATTTATTAATGAATCACAACCAGGGAAGTGAGTCCCATGATTCTCACACAGCCTCTGATAGTTGGGGAAACCCTTGGAAGGAGTCAACTGTAAGCTGAGGTGTTAGGTCGCAGAGAGAGGGAGCTTACCCTTCTGGAGAGACGCAGATCAGTGGGTCACTTGGTTCCCAGGATCCTCTCATCCATGAGGAACCTCATGATTGTTTGTCAGTCCTTCCCATGTAATTTGTGCAGTCAGCTTTTAATCCAAGGCTGATTTGCCCTTGCCCCCAAACTTGTATTCATGTATTCTCTATTATCAAGTTTTCCCCAGGTTCAGAGAAGGTAAAAGCAATTTAAATACAGATCTCCTTAGGAGGGGCGTAATAAGCCATTCAGTCAGTCAGCTTTGCCTGGTATTGTCTGGCACATCAACTCGAATTCTTTCAGGGTGAATTCAGGGACCTGTGCAGAGATAAACCCACATTCAAGTGTGAAAGGCCTGACAGTCCTTTCTTAAGACAAAAACAATTGAAAAAAAAAAAAAGCTTTCAGTTTTGTTACTCTCTATTCACTTGGTAACAAAGAGCATTTTTCTAATCAAGGCTGCCTAATACTAGATATAAACTAATTAATATTAACGAAATAGCTGGTGATTGTTTCCAACAGTAATAGGGAAGAAAGCTTTCATTGTCACTCATGCTGAAATTGCTGTTTAGTCAGTGAAAGATACGCCTGGTGCTTTGAAGTGGGACAAGTTTGTATTCCTGCTTGCCTCCTGCCCAGACTGTTAGATGGATTTTTGTTTGCTCAGGCTGAGAAGGACAGCACCTCGTTCTGAAGCTGGATGGATACCGAGGCGAAACCAGACTAGCAGCAGCAGGCAGACTGTGTGCGTAGCTGCTTTATGTTGAATAGTTCAGCTAGTTCAGAATGAAGGGCGCCTGAAGGAAGCTCTGGAGATGTCTGCAGACAGGAACATGCTCCTGCTTTGGTTAAGTTAATGAACGTGCTCCTGCCCTGCAGGGATGGGAGGATGGAGGGGATGGAGGTAGAAGGGGTAAGCAAAAAGCTTGCCACTCTTAATGACCGTTTTCTGTATCTAGAACTCTGTTAGCAGAACTTTTATGGTGGTGCATCTCTTTACTGTGGGTGGAGTATGGACTAAAAGCTTTATTTTACTTTTGAATGGAAGGGTCAATAGTTTAATCCGTGTATGGGTGGTTCAGTCTTTCTCAAACCCAGGTATTATAGACAAGAAGAGGTGTTTGAGAATTTTAAAGGCTTTCAGATCTCAGAACCATGATTCCAGCAAGGAAGGAATATTTGCCATCAGTATTTTACAAGGTATTCTGTCTCATTTGCTAAGTGGCTGTCTTGGTTTTAAGACAAGGAAACAAAGATATTTTGATCCCTTCAGGTGACTTCCAATAAATTTCATTAAAAACATGAATTTGGGTAGATGCTCAATGTTTTCAAAATATTTGTTCCCCTAGTTCCTACCCAGTGCTCTAAGTTAACTAACAAGTAGGTATCTGCTTGGTGTCTGTTGGAAGACAGGTATTTTTGAACATCATTACTAATAGGTTTTTAGAGGTTTTATTTCTGATATTAGAGAGTGGATAATTTTAGATTAAAGCAGTTGAATGCTATGTTCAATGGGTTGTGTTTTTTGAGACTGAAAGAATTCTGTTTTTTGGGAATTTTGTATTATGTAGTTTTCAAATATCACACACACATACACACACAAAATCAGAATAATAGAGTGAATCCAAGGATAGCCATCACTGAGATCCAACTATTATTAGCATTTGGCCAAACTTGATTTACTTTCTCTCATTTTGGGGGGATTAAATATTTTAAAGCAAATCCTTGGCATCTTGTTATTTTATCTCATATTCATACATCAAAGTGCATCTCTAAGAAAGAACTCACTTATATTGACACAGTCCCATTCCTCCACAGAGTAAAATTAAAAACAACTTTTAAAATCATTTTGTACTCAGCTGTGTTCAGAATTTCCCAATTGCTTTTCTCAGAAGTGTTTTTGCAATTGATGTGTAAAGAGTTATCTTTTAAAAACATTGATTAGATTAGTTTACTCTTCTGCCTGAAACTATTCAATGACTTTTTAAGGTTTACAAAGGGAATTGTTTCAGTTACTAAATTATCAGTAAAGGATCACGGTTATCTTGATAGCACTTTCTTGTGGACTACAATGTGAACAATTGCTTGCAGTATGAGGTATGTTTCCAGTGCCACACAATGAAGACATAATGTGATCTGACTTCACCAGACATGGAATTGAGAAACCAGAATGCATAGGATTAGACCCAGGTGAATTTTGGTTCAAATCTAGGTTTAACTCTCTTTCAATATAGATCTAGCTTCAGCTAATTTTTTTTTTTAATCTCTAGAATAATAGACACTGTGCTCACAGATTTAAATGGCAAAATATGTTAGATGCTTTGTACAGTATCAGCATCTTTTAACAGACCACCGGCATACGTAATGTTAGTTCCTTCCTTTTCCCCCATAGTTATTTTAGGAGGTTTTCTTTTCTTTTCTTTTTTTAACAGGGAGAGAGTGGTTACCGCTACGTGTGGTCTGTGTGTATGACGCACTTATGTAATATGCCAGAAGATCCATCACAGGAAAGCCAAGCTAGATAAGAACTCCATGGAAAACACCAATGTATTGCCAGGAATAAATGCATGTGGAGATAAACACTGAGACTTCTGACTTACTCCATCTTGAACCATGTTTCTGTTAGAAGTTAAATTTGTTCTCATATTGCAATTTGAATTCATCTCTGCCCCCTTTTGTGTTTATAAACACAGATAAAGTTTGAGAGGATATCTTATTTCGCAATCTGAGGGCACGTTTGGAGTTTTCAGTTCATAAGACAAAATTGTACTGGGATACCTAGGCTAAACCATAAATGAGACATTAATATTTTTTTCTTTTTCTAATACATCCTTTCTAATTGGTTTAGTCTTTAATGATTAATGGAGTCAATTCTTTATCCTTCAAAGGGGTGAGGCTTCCTCCCTTTTACGACCCATGATGGTGCTCTTAGTCAGTGTTCCTTTTTACTCCCCTAGCTGTCTCCAGTTATTTTTCTTTGAACTTTAGTTATAGCTATTCTGTGAATATACGCTAAGATGGGATAACACCCTGCTGTTTTCACCAGCTGAGGAGATGGTTATCATAGGGTCTGGGGATGTATGTCTTTGGAGCACTGTATTTCACTGTCATAAGACCGTCATTTACAAATTCCACCTTCATTTGCCGCATGATGGTACTGCTGTTTGGTAATCACACAGCATCCTGTGAAGAACTGCCAGTGAGTTAGACTTAAGTCCATTTTGTAAATGATTATCCTAGACAGGCTCAGGCTGGGAGAGAAGTGAGAAGCAGTTGTTACCTGTTCCTTAGCATCAGATAAAATATTTCTGAAGGAGCCGTGAAGGAGATGAATTCCTAAAAGGTGAGATTAGCTATCAGGCAACTTTGAAAGATTCAGGCAACCTTTGGGAGCCAGAGCTCCTGTCCTGTAGGAAGAGGAGTAGGGGTCTCGTTATTGTTCAGTCGCTCAGTCCTGTCCGACTCTTTGTGACGCCATGCAGCACACCAGGCTTCCCTGTCCTCCACCTTCTCCCAGGGTTTGTTCAGACTAATGTCGATTGAATTGATGATGCCATCCAATCACGTCATCCTCTCTTGTACCCTTCTCCTTGTGCCATCAATCTTTCCCAGCATCAGAGTCTTTTCCAGTGAGTCGGCTCTTCGCATCAGGTGACCAAAGTGTTGGAGCTCCAATTTAAGCATCAGTCCTTTGAATGAATATTCAGGATTGATTTCCTTTACGATTGACTAGTTCGATCTTGCTGTCCAAGCGACTCCCAAGAGTCTTCTCCAGTACCACAGTTCAAAAGCATCATTTCTTTGGCACTCAGTCTTGTTTATGGTCCAACTCTCAAACATCTGTACATGACTACTGGAAAAACCATAGCTTGGACCATATAGATCTTTGTCAGCAAAGTGATGTTTCTGCTTTTTAATACACTGTCTAGGTTTATCATAGCTGTTCTTCCAAGGAGCAAGAATCTTTTAATTTCATGGCTGCAGTCACTGTCCACCATGATTTTGGAGCCCAAGAAAATAAAATCTGTCACTGTTCTCATTTTTCCCCCTATTTATTTGCCATGAAGTGATGGGACCCAATGCCATGATCTTAGTTTTTTGAATGTTGATTTTCAAGCCAACTTTTTCATTCTCTTTTGCTTTCATCAAAAGGCACTATAGTTCCTCTTTGCTTTCTGCCATTAAGGTGGTGTCATCTATATATCTGAGGTTATTGATATTTCTTCCAGCAGTCTTGATTACAGCTTATGATTCATCCAGCAGTGCACTTTGCATGGTGTACTCTGCATAGACATTAAATAAGCAGGTGACAATATACAGCCTTGATGTACTCCTTTCCCAGTTTTGAACCAGTCCGTTGTTCCATGTCCATTTCTAACTGTTGCTTCTTGACCTGCATACAGGTTATGCAGGAGGCAGGTAAGGTGGTCTGATATTCCCATCTCTTTAAGAATTTCCCACAATTTGTTGTGATCACAAAAAGTCTTTAGAGTAATCAGTGAAGAAGAAGTAGATGTTTTTCTGGAATTCTCTTGCTTTTTCGATGATCCAACAGATGTTGGCAATTTAATCTCTGGTTCCTCTGCCTTTTCTAAAT
>SJYX01014713.1:447524-460628 GCA_006410675.1 Oreotragus oreotragus | reverse complement strand
AAAAGATGTCCTTTTCATTATAGGGGACTGGAATGCTAAAGTAGGAAGTCAAGAAACACCTGGAGTAACAGGCAAATTTGGCCTTGGAATGTGGAATGAAGCAGGGCAAAGACTAATAGAGTTTTGCCAAGAAAATGCACTGGTCATAGCAAACACCCTCTTCCAACAACACAAGAGAAGACTCTACACATGGACATCACCAGATGGTCAACACCGAAATCAGATTGATTATATTCTATGCAGCCAAAGATGGAGAAGCTCTTTACAGTCAACAAAAACAAGACCAGGAGCTGACTGAGGCTCAGATCATGAACTCCTTATTACGAAAATCAGACTGAAATTGAGGAAAACAGGGAAAACTACTAGACCACTCAGGTATGACCTAAATCAAATCCCTTATGATTATACAGTGGAAGTGAGAAATAGATTTAAGGGCCTAGATCTGATAGATAGAGTGGCTGATGAACTATGGAATGAGGTTCGTGACATTGTACAGGAGACAGGGATCAAGACCATCCCCATGGAATGCAAAAAGGCAAAATGGCTCTCTGGGGAAGCCTACAAATAACTGCACTATAGTTACCAACAATTCAGTCATCTATATCATTAGTAGAATATTCATTACAAAGATTTACAACATATAAAGATGGAGGTGGGGAGCTGAAAAGATATTCAGAAACAGTTTGTCAGCATATTTGGCACCTGCACAGACCAGTAATGGATTTGTCACTTTGGGGAAAAACAAACAAGGCAAAATAATATTGCTGATGTCAAGCTATTCTATTTAGAAGGAAGGAGGGAAAAACATGTAACTCCAGTTAACTTTGCTTTGCAGGCATCATGCCATTTAATTGGCTTGCCTATGAACAGACACCTATCCTTTACAGGTGTTTGGTCAGAATCTCTGTAGCTATTTGTGTGCAGTAGGGCACGGAGCAGTTTTTTCATGCAATAGATTGAGGAGAAGTGAGAAACTCTTCATTATCTAGTCTTTCAAGCTTCCAGAGCCTTTTAAAATATTGTTAATAATCTCACAAGAAAACAGTTTCAGGGGCGGGGGGAGCTGGAGAAAAAGGAAATTAATGAGAAAGTTTAAGTGTGAACTGGTTTTGTGCCTTGACAATGTGAATAAAAACTAGTCATTCATTATAGTAAATTAACACTATTTACAATCATTTCATAGTCTTTGTTCCACTTGAATTATTGATATCCCTACCATTCACCCATCCATCCACTCGGGGATAAGAAAGGACACACTGGGTGGGTCCAGGTTCTACAGTCAACACCCTACGGTTAAGGATTAGTCTGAGACTTGGCAGGTCGGAATCGCTGCTGCCTGACAGGACTGCCCAGGTCTCCTAAAGGTGAAGACTTTCATGACAAGAGAAAGACAAGGAGAGCATGGGAAAAAGACGAGGCAGAGGGGAGCTGTTAGGATAACTTCACAAAAGGAGAGTTAAGTAGGCAAACCAAAAAGGTTTACAGCCAAGATGAAGGTTGGTGTAACTGCAGAAACTGCTGTGCAAAAAAAAAAAAAAGTTAAAATCACACTCAGGAGACCTGTACGAATTTGCTGTGCACAGTGTTCGAAGTCAAATAAATTGAGGGAGTGCACCAGTTGGGGCGTGAGCAGAGGGAGACGCATGAGGGGCCGGCCCAGCTGTGCAAGTAGAAGCCATAGTAGCTGCCTATGTCCTTGGCACAGTTCTTGCAATCTCGATGGGCCAGCACCTCACTCTTGAGCGGGGACGAGGTCTAGGACATGGACATGGGCATGTTGGCGGGCGAGATCTGCCTCCTTTTGGCCTGCCTGTAAATCCCAGAATCGCTCAAGTCGAAGGATTTGATGGAGGAGGGAATCTGTATCCAGTTGGTGTCAGGTCCTTGGGCTTGGCATCCTTGGCAGGCCAGATGGCAGCAGCAAGCACTCTGCGGACAGGTCCTTGACCTCCTCACCCAGGTAGGGGTTGGCGCCAACTATGCAGTGGTGACTGCAGCATTATTGGGCCAACAGAGCAGCACCTAGCCCGACTTGGCACCTCATTACTGCAGGGGAGCTGTGCACTCTCCAGCCCTATGATCTGCGTGTAGTAACCGAGCTGGTAGCTGGTGCAGCCAGTGGCCTGCTACTGCAGCACCTTCATGCCCGCCACCAAATAAGAGAGCAACAGGGCTGCATTGCCTGTGAAGTCTGTGGCCATGTCGCGAGTCGAGTTGGCAAAGTCCAGCCAGTTGTTGGCCAGTGTCACAAACCAGCACAGAGGCCCAGGTCTTAGGACTGCTGCAGCGACAGCAGCCCATTGGTGTGTGACCCGCACATGGGACCTAATTAATCTTATAAAACTTTCACACAGTGAAGGAAACTATAAGCACAGTGAATAAACAAACCTCAGAATGGTGGAAAATAATAGCAAATGTAACAACTGACAAAGGATTAATCTCCAAAATATACAACCAACCCATTCAGCACAATACCAGAGAAGCAAACAACCCAATCAAAAAGTGAGCAGGAGATCTACAGACATTTCTCCAATGTAGACATACAGATGACTAGTAAACACATGAAGAAATGCTCAACATTACTCATTATTAGAGAAATGCAAGTGAAGACTAAAATGAGATATCATCTCATACCAGTCAGAATGGATATCTTCAAACAGTCAACAAACAATAAATGCTGGAGAGGGTGTAGAGAAAAGGGAGCACTCTTGCACTGTTGGTGAGAATGCAAATTAATACAGCCACTTTGGAAGACAGTATGGACATTCCTTTAAAAATTAGGAACAAAACCACCATATAATCCAGCAATCCCACTCCTAGGCATATACCCTGAGGAAACCAAAATTGAAAAAGACACATGTATCCCATTGTTCACTGCAACATTGTTTACAATAGCTAGAACATGGAAGCAACCTCGATGTCCATTGATAGATGAATAAAGAAATTTTGGTACATATACACAATGGAATATTACTCAGCCATGAAAAGGAACACATTTGAGTCAGTTCTGATGAGGTGGATGAGTATAGAGCCTATTATACAGAGTAAAGGGAATCAGAAAGAGAAAGGTAAGTATAATATTCCAACACATTTATATGGAATCTAGAAAACTGGTACTGAAGAATTTACAGGACAGCAGTGGAGAAACAGACATAGAGAATAGACTTATGGACATGGGGATAGGGGAGGAGGAGGTGAGATGTATGGAAAGAGTGACATGGAAACTTACATTACCATATGTAAAATAGATAGCCAATGGGAATTTACTGTATAGCTCAGGAAACTCAAACAGGGGTTCTGTATCAATCTAGAGGGGTGGGATGGGGCAGGAGGTGAGAGGGAGGTTCCAAAGGGAGGAGATATATGGCGTTATGACCAACCTAGATAGTATATTCAAAAGCAGAGACATTAGAAACGACTGATTCCAGACAGATCAGTTCCGATACCAAAAAGGACACCAGTACATACCTACACTCTCAACCTGACACTTCTTCCGACTCGTGGTTTCTTAACTACGAAAACTTGACACCACTACCTCTTCTGAGAACTCTCAGGGAACCTGACGTTCTAGGTTGGTCAGGTAAGAGTCCCTCTAGTTGGGACCCTAAAAAAACCTTCTTTACTACGATTTCGACTTTGAGGTCATGAAACCGGTGGAGTACGCTTCTCAACTAAGTAACCTTTTCTGACTACGACCCTCTCTAACCCCCGTCCTCCTCTTCCCCTGCTCTGAGGATGAAATGGCTGGATGGCATCATGGACTTGATGGACGTGAGTCTGAGTGAACTCCGGGAGTTGGTGATGGACAGGGAGGCCTGGCGTGCTGCGATTCATGGGGTCGCAAAGAGTCGGACACAACTGAGCGACTGAACTGAACTGAACTGAGCTGATGGCTAATTCATGTTGAGGTTTGACAGAAAACTACAAAATTCTGTAAAGCAATTATCTTTCAATAAAAAAAATAAATTGAAAAGGAAAAAAAATGAAAGCATTTCCCATAAGATCAGATGCAAGACAAGGGTGCCCACTTCTGTAACTATTATTCAATATAGTTTTGGAAGTCCTATCCACAGCAATCAGAGAAAACATAATAAGATATTCCAGACACGAAACAAAGAAATAAAACTCACACAGTTTGCAGATGACATGATACCATACATGTCATGATACTATATCCTAAAGATACCACCAGAAAAGTAGAACTACTTGATAAACATAGTAAATTCATAAGATACAAAATTATTACACAGAAATTCCTTGCATTCTTATACACTAACAATCAAAAATCAGAAAGAAATTAAGGAAACACTCCCATTCACCATTGCAACAATAAAATAAAATACCTAGGAATAAACCTACCTAAAGAGACAAAATACCTTCATGAAAAAAATTATAAGACAATGATGAAAGAAATAAGACTGCACAAACAGATGGAGAGATATACCATTGTCAAGGATTGGAATAACCAATATTGTGAAAATGACTGTACTACCCAACACAATCTACAGAGTCAATGCAACCCCTAGCAAATTACCAGTGCACTTTTCCCAGAACTAGAAGAAAACATCTCACAATTAGTTTGGAACCATAAAGAAACCTGAATAGCCATAGCAATCTTGAGAAAGAAAAATAGAGCTGGAGAAATCAACCTTCCTGACTTCCAACTATACAACAAAGCTACAGTCATCAAGACAGTATGATATAGACAGAAAAACAGAAATATAGATCAGTGAAACAAGATAGAAAGCCCAGAGATAAACTCATGGAGCTGTGGGCAACTTATCTTTGACAAAGGGGGCAAGAATATACAATGGAAAAAAAAAAAAAAACAGCCTCTTCAATATGTGGTGCTGGGCTATTTACAATAGCTAGGACATGGAAACAACCTAGATGTCCATCAGCAGATGAATGGATAAGGAAATTGTCATACATATAAACAAAGGAATATTATTCAGTTATAAAAAGGAACATATTTGAATCAGTCTTAATGATGTGTATGAACCTAGAGCCACAGAGCAGAGAAAGTCATAAGGAGAAAGACAAATACTGTATAATAATGCATATATATGGAATTTAGAAAGATGGTAACGGTGATCCTACGTGCAGGGCAGTAAAAGAGACACAGATGAGAAGAACAGACCTTGGGACTCAGTGGGAGAAGATAAGGGTAGGATGGTTTGAGAGAATAACATTGAAACATGTATATTGCCATATGTAAAATAGATGACCAGTGCAACTTTAATGCACAAACCAGGGCACCCAAAGCCAGTGCTCTGGGACAACCTAGAGGGATAGGTTGAGAGCGGGGTTAGAATGGGGGGATAAATGTATACCTGTGGCTGATTCATGTTGATGTATAGCAAAAACAATCACAATGTTGTAAAATAATTATCCTCCAAATAAAATAAATTATTTTTAAAATAAATACATAGATAATAGAAATACAAAAAAGATATGTGGTACTAGGAAAACTGGAGAGCTACATGCAAAGGAATGAAACTAGAACTCTTCTTAACACCATACACAGAAATAAACTCAAAATTGATTAAAGACTTAAATATAAGGATAGAAACTATAACGCGCTTAGAGGGAAACTTAGACAGAATATCCTTGCAATAAAACACAGCAACACCCTTTTTGACAGATTTTTGTTACTGAGTTGTAGAAGTTACTTATATTTTTTGGAGATTAGCCCCTTATCAAGCATATGGTTTGCAAATATGTTCTCCCATTCTGTACATTGTCTTTTCATTTCATTGGTCTTTCTTTTGCTATACATAAACTTTTTAGTTTTATGTAATCCAGCTTGTTCATTTTTGTTTTTGCTTTTGGTGTCATATCCAAAAAGTCATTGACAAGATCAGTGTCAAGGAGGTTTTTTTTTTCCAAAATTTTTTCCTAGTAGTTTTATGACTTTAGACCTTACATTTAAGTCTTTAATCCGTTTCAGGTAAATCTTTGTAACTACTGTAAGAGTTATAAAAATTTGTAGGGCTTCCCTAATGGCTCAGTGAGTAAAGAATCTGTCTGCAATGCAGGAGACAGAGGAGACATGGGTTCGACCCGTGGGTCAGGAAGATCTCCTAGTGGAGGAAATGGCAACCTGCTCCAGTATTCTTGCCTGAAAAACCCCATGGATAGAGGAGCCTGTCGAGCTACAGTCCAGAGAGTTGCAAAGTGTCAGACATGACTAAGAGACTAAGCACACACAGTGTAAGAGTAGGCATTCAGTTTCATTCTTTTGCATGTGAATATCCAGTTTTCAAAACACCATTTATTGAGGAATTTAATTTTTCCCCATTGAGTATTCTTCAATCTCTCGTCAAACATTAGTTTATGCAAGTAATAATCATGGGCTCTTGATTCAGCTCCACTCATCTATGTATGTATTTTAAGCCATTATCATTCTGTTTTTATTACTGTATTTCTATAAAGTAGATTGATCAGGAAGTACCATATTTCCAGCTTTGTCTTTCTCAAGATTGCTTTGGCTATTCAGGGTCTTATGTGAATTGTAGGGGTTTTCTGCTAATTTTGTGAAAAATACCATTGGAATTTTGACAGGAATTTCGACAGGAATTTCATTATCTATTAGATGCTTTTGAGTATTATGAACATATCAATAACATTAACTCTTCCAATCCATGAACACAACATATCATTCCACTTATTTGTGTCTTCTTCAATTTCTTTTATCAGTGTCTTTTAAGTTTCCAGTTTACAAATCTTTCATCTCTTTGGTTAAATTTATTCATAATTATTTCATTTTTTTGAAGCTATTGTAAATGAAACTTTCATTTCTCTTCCTGATATTTAATATTATTTTATAGAAATGTAATAAATTTTGTATATTAATTTTAAATCCTGCATTTTTGCTGAATTTGTTTATTAATTCTTGCAGCTTTTTGTGGAGTCTTTAGAGATCTATATATATGACCACACCACCTGTAAGATAATTTTACTTCACCTTTCTGATTCAGATGTATTTTATATCTTTTTCTTCTTTAATGTGTTTGCCTAGGACTTCCAGTACAATGCTGAATAGCAACAGGTACTCTTATCTTCTTCCTGATCTTAGAGGAAAAACTTTCAAGTTTTCACCATTGATTGTGTATGACGTTAGCTGTGTATTTGTTGTATATGATCTTTATTATGCTGAGGTATGTTGCTTCTGTACCTGACTTACTGGGAGCTTTTACCATGTATGGGTGCTAACTTTTGTCAGGCTTTTTCTGCATTTATTGAGTGGATCATAAGATTTTTATCCTTCATTCTATTAATGTAGTATATCATGTTTATTGATTTACATATGTTGAATCACATTGCATCACAGGGATAAATCCCACCTGATCATGGCATAGAATACTTTTATGTGCTGTGGAATTCAGTTTGCTAGTATTTTGTTTTGAGTTTTTGCATCTGTATTTATTTTTTGCTTGTACTTTTTTCTTTTTTCTATTCTTATTGTCTGAGCTTGGTATCAGAATAATGTTGGACTTGTAACACAAGTCTGGGAATGTTCTCTTCCTTAGATTTTGTTTTGGATGACTTTGAGAAGGACAGGCTCTAATTCTTTAAATGTTTGACAAAATTCACCATTGAAACCATCTGGATCTGGGTTTTCTTTGTTGAACAGTTTTGCAGTATAGCTTTAATGTCTGCAGTTACTACTGTCTGCTCAGATTTTCTATTTTTCATGATCCAGCCTTGATAGGTTGTATGTCCTTAGAAAGTTGACCACTTATTATGGGTTACTGCAGTGTAAGTGCCTAATAATAAGCTTGTTTCATTGTGATATAAATGCCTGATACTAAGCTTTTGATTTCCAAGGCATCCATTTCAAAGACATTTACCTCAAATAAATATATTTCTAGATACACAACTAGATTAAAACCAATCAATCCCACCCATGATATTCCCCTTCTAGAAAGCCCTAGATAACCTAGATAACTGACCACTTGAATGACACCACTTTCACCTCTCCACACTTTAATTAGTAGTCATATTTTAAAATTTGCTAATGAAGAGTGAACACATGAAATCCTAGGCACCCCTTCCTCAATCTCAATAAAGGAAGAAACTCACATCCTCTCTCTTTCTCTACCTCTCTCCCTCACCCTTTATTTTCTAACTGTGCTTCTCTTTGCCATGTCACTCTCTCTCTACCTGTGACTTAACTATATGTTCCTGAGCATGACACATATCCTCCAGGACGTAAGAGTAATAAACCTTGTTTTTCCAATGTTCCCTGATTGTTGCTTCTGAGGTGCATCTTACAATTATAATAGGAGCCACAAGAGTTAGACCAGTCACAATATTATCTCTTGTCAAATTTCTGTTGATATTAGCCATAACTAGTATGGAGCCACGTGAGTGCTCCTAGGCATTCTAGCTGATAGTGAGACTATTGTTAAAGACAGACACAAAAGAGTTATGTCTGTGTGTGAGTTGCAAAATTTCCTTTTTCATTTATAATTTGGTTTTGAGTCCTCTATCTTTTTTCCCTTGGTCTAGGTAAAAGTTTGCTAATTTTATTAATTTTTCAAAAAATCAACTTTTTAAATTTAAATTTATTTATTTTAATTAGAGGCTAATTACTTTACAATATTGTATTGGTTTTGCCATACATCAACATAAATCCGCCACAGGTATACATGTGTTCCCCATCCTAAACCCCCCCCCCCNGATGCTTTTGAACTGTGGTGTTGGAGAAGACTCTTGAGAGTCCCTTGGACTGCAAGGAGATCCAACCAGTCCATTCTGAAGGAGACCAGCCCTGGGATTTCTTTGGAAGGACTGATGCTAAAGCTGAAACTCCAGTACTTTGGCCACCTCATGCGAAGAGTTGACTCATTGGAAAAGAATCTGATCCTGGGAGGGATTGGGGGCAGGAGGAGAAGGGGACGACCGAGGATGAGATGGCTGGATGGCATCACTGACTTGATGGACATGAGTCTGAGTGAACTCCGGGAGTTGGTAATGGACAGGGAGGCCTGGGCATGCTGCAATCCATGGGGTCGCCAAGAGTCGCACACAACTGAGTGACTGTACTGAGCTGAACTGTGCAGTCAGAGGGATTCATGTTGAAGCCCAGCTCTGGGTTCCGTGTAGCGACCCCTGAAGTGAGCAGCCCTGGAGCCTCCCACAGATGCGTCATCATCAGTGGAAGTGGCTGCACGGCTGCTCCAAGAATTACCTTGAGGAACCCAAAGTACAGAGAAAAGTGTCCATGGATATGGGCCACCTTCACTAATGATGAGAGATGTGTGTGTGTGTGTGTGTGTGTGTATGCTTGTGTGTGTGTTGTCAAAGAGATGTCTGTGTCATGTGTCATACACATAAATAATTGCATAATTGCTCTTTCTTTGTAACTACATATGGGTTATCTTCACTAATGATGAGAGAGATGTGTGTGTGCTTGTTTGTGTGTGATGTTAAAGGGATCTCCGCGTCATGTGTCATACACATAAATAATTGCATAATTGTTCTTTCTCTGTAACTGCGTTTCCTTGGAATTGTGGGGGAACTTTCTGTATGCTTATTGGTTTGTCAAGACAAAAGGATTCTCCCAACAGGTTTGTGTTTGTACAGACCTCGGTTTCTCAGCCTTCACACTCTTGACACTTTTTGGAACAGATACTTCTTTGCTGTGGGAGCCATCCTGTGCATTGTCAGATCTTCAGCAGTGTCACTGTCCAAATGCAAGCAACACTTTCCCCTCCAGTTGTGTGTCCCCAGACACTGCCCAATGCCTTCCATGGGGCTCATGGCCCCCAGTTGAGAACCACTGGCCATAGGCCCTCAGACAAGGTGGGGGAGGCTGGGGAAGCCTGGGGACACAGCATCTTCACACTTCAGTATTCAGTACTTAACCATAATATGCAAGCAAGTTGCCTCAGAGAACAGCCATGTAGCTTTGCATACTCTACAGGAAGGG
Organism: Oreotragus oreotragus; assembly: GCA_006410675.1. NCBI lineage: Eukaryota > Metazoa > Chordata > Mammalia > Artiodactyla > Bovidae > Oreotragus > Oreotragus oreotragus. Next base: position 450,691 of record SJYX01014713.1, on the reverse strand, counting down.
CCTCTGGCAAAGTCCCAGGGTGACACACACATCAGCCCTGACCTGCCTTTATGCACCATAGGTCATCAGGGTCATGCACAGTGACACTCAGTGAGCTGGCTACAGGTGCCAACAGTCTGATTTGAGGTGGAACAAAGTCATAACTGGACTGTCTTTAAGGGCCTCAAATTATGCTTGTATCATTTTTCTTCTGAATCAAATCCAAGACTGCAAAATGGGGGAGGGGGTGTTCTAAAAGGAGAATGTGCTCTCCAAATAAAGTGCAGGATAAAAAGGCCTGAGGATCTCTGAATCTCCAGGGGCAAATAGAAGAGGAGGTGGGTGTGCAGGCCTCTCCTTCACCCCATTGCAAAGGGGCCCTTTGCTGCTCCCCAGATGCACCACCTTGGAAGAGGCACAGCTCATGCCTGCAAGGAAATCAATCAGGAAACCTGAGTGGTCCTGGTCCTTGAGGATCAAACATGCTGCTGAAGACTGAGTGTAATTTAGATTAGAAGCATCTTCTGTTAGCAAACTTTCCTTAAACTCTTGCATTTTCCTGCATGGATGACGCTCCACCGCTCAGACTTTTAGTACATGAGACAGTCAGTTGTGTGACCCCTGAAGATAATTAGAATGTTACAGTTAAGACAGTTCCTGAGGCTTCCCTCGTGGCTTAGTGGTAAAGAATCCTGCCAATGCAGGAGACCATGGGTTTGACCCCTGATCCACGAAGATTCCACCTGCCATGGGCCACTTCAGCCCATGGCCACAATTATTAAGCCTATGCTCTCGAGACCTCAGTACTGGGCCCATGTGCCACAGCTTCTGAGGCCTGCCTGCCTTCGAGCCCAGGCTCTGCAACAAGAGCAACCACTGCCATTAGGAGCTTGTGTGTCGCAGCTAGATAGCAGACCCCACTCACTGCAACTAGAGAAAATCCACACGCACTGAAGACAAAGCACGCGCAAAGATAAGTAGCAAAGCTGTTTAAAAAAGACAGTTCCTAAGATGGCCTATACATTTCGAAAAGCTTTTAAAAAAGTTGGATTGTGTGCACAATGTAAATTGGACTGTAAAGTGATTTACTGAAACATCCTTTTAAAAAACTAGCTAAATGGGAAAGAAGTACATTATTGAACTTGATTCATATATATATATATATATATATATATATTTTTTTTTTTTTTTTTTTCTCATGGCCTGGTATAATGGTCACACTAGTATTTTGACTCTGATCATAGTAAAGATGAAAATATCAATCCGCTCTGTATGTTATGTCTGGGAAAAGAAAAAACATAAACAACGAAATCAACAGAGAATTTAATTCAAAACAACNTTTTTTTTTTTTCTCATGGCCTGGTATAATGGTCACACTAGTATTTTGACTCTGATCATAGTAAAGATGAAAATATCAATCCGCTCTGTATGTTATGTCTGGGAAAAGAAAAAACATAAACAACGAAATCAACAGAGAATTTAATTCAAAACAACCAGGCCAACGGAGAATTCAATTTGTAACAAAATCTTCAAGAAATTCGGCCAAACAGTTCAGAAGAAGTTTGTACTTCTCAATTATCTTAGAAAATGGAAAAACAGAAGCAAATGTTTTGGATAAAAATATGTTCTTTCAAACAACATACATTCAGAGAAATATGCTTTACATATGAATAACTTAGTGTCCTTATANACAGAGAATTTAATTCAAAACAACCAGGCCAACGGAGAATTCAATTTGTAACAAAATCTTCAAGAAATTCGGCCAAACAGTTCAGAAGAAGTTTGTACTTCTCAATTATCTTAGAAAATGGAAAAACAGAAGCAAATGTTTTGGATAAAAATATGTTCTTTCCCTGCGCGGACTTCCTCAACCTGCCCCTTTCGGGTCCGGAACCCCGCCCAGGAGCGCTTCATTAAAGCCTGTTAGACACTCAAAAAAAAAAAAAAAAAAAAAAAGTTCTTTCACACAACGTACATTCAGATAAATACGCTTTTCATATGAATAACTTAGTGTCCTTATATCTAAATAAAATATGTAAAAAAAAACCACAAATTTTTAAAGGATGAAATTGCTGGAAGCTCCATGCATTTGCTAATGAATACAATAATAACACTTTATGTTGCGTTTGTCTTAATACATGCATGCTATGTCACTTCAGTTGTGTCTGATTCTTTGCGACCCTATGGACTGTAGCTCACCAGGCTCCTCCGTTGATAGGATTCTCCAGACAAGAATACTGGAGTGCCATGCCCTCCTCCAGGGGATCTTCCCAACCCAGGGATGGAACCCAAGCCTCATGTGTCTCCTGCAGTGGCAGACGGGTTCTTTACCATTAGCACCTCCTGGGAAGGATTCTACCATGCTCTACAATACTGTTTACAGTTTTACCTTAAACTGATTTTTAAATTGATTATAAAATACTTACTCTGCAAAAATCTAGAAAAAGACTAATTTTGCTATTCATTTTCTATTTTAATGCATTTATCTTCAATTTTTTCTTTAATAATGAAAAGCTAACATTTAAAGAGTGCTTTGTATAATCTTGTATATTAAATTATTCAAGCACATCTTTTTTTTGTAACATAAAACAATGATTCTCTGAGGTAGGTAATATTAGTAAAATATCATTAAATATATGGTTTTAAAAACTTACTGAAATTCTCACAAATAAAGTTATACATTACATTTTAAACAATATTTGATGTGACTATTTTAAATATATTTTATCTATTAACATTATTCTGTTTATAAATTTATTTATTTTATATTATTCTATTAGTTAAATGGACTCTTTTTAGCTAATCTCTAATATTGGACATTTGTATTCCCCAATTTATAAGTCACTAAGATTCTCCATTTTTGAGATTGCATCCAAGTACTGCATTTCGGACTCTTTTGTTGACCATGATGGCTACTCCATTTCTTCTGAGGGATTCCTGCCCGCAGTAGTAGATATAATGGTCATCTGAGTTAAATTCACCCATTCCAGTCCATTTTAGTTTGCTGATTCCTAGAATGTCGACGTTCACCCTTGCCATCTCTTGTTTGACCACTTCCAATTTGCCTTGATTCATGGACCTGACATTCCAGGTTCCTATGCAATATTGTTCTTTACAGCATCGGATCTTGCTTCTATCACCAGTCACATGCACAACTGGGTATTGTTTTTGCTTTGGCTCCATCCCTT
>SJYX01014713.1:384978-447484 GCA_006410675.1 Oreotragus oreotragus | reverse complement strand
CTTTACAGCATCGGATCTTGCTTCTATCACCAGTCACATGCACAACTGGGTATTGTTTTTGCTTTGGCTCCATCCCTTCATTTTTTCTGGAGTTATTTCTCCACTGATCTCCAGTAGCATATTGGGCACCTAACGACCTGGGGAGATTCTCTTTTGATATCCTATCATTTTGCCTTTTCATACTGTTCATGGGGTTCTCAAGGCAAGAATACTGAAGTGGCTTGCCATTCCCTTCTCCAGTGGACCACATTCTGTCAGACCTCTCCACCATCACCTGCCCGCCTTGGGTTGCCCTGCAGGCATGGCTTGGTTTCATTGAGTTAGACAAGGCCCTGGTCCTAGTGTGATTAGATTGACTAGTTTTCTGTGAGTATGGTTTCAGTGTGTCTGCCCTCTGATGCCCTCTTGCAACACCTACCATCTTACTTGGGTTTCTCTTACCTTGGGTGTGGGTTGTCTCTTCACGGCTGCTCCTTACCTTGGACGAGGGGTATCTCCTTACTGCCGAAGTTCCTGACCTTCAAGGTGGGACAGCTCCTCTAGGCCCTCTGGCGCCTGTGCAGCCCCTGCTCCTCGGGTTCTGTTAGGTAGTTAGAATAGGAAAAAGGAATCCAGAATGGTGGCAGTTAAAAGATGAGGAAGGGAAAAACCCATGAAAATAGAACAAAGGAAGGTCCAAGGACCAGAGTGAGGACCACAGGTAGAACAAACAGCATTCCTGGCTAGCACAATTTACATAGGGCAGCCCCAGGAAGAGGAGAAAAAAACATATAAAAAGAAGATCCAAAGGGCTGAGTTTCTCTCTCTCTCTCTCTCTCTCTCTCTTTGGGTCGGCATGCCCTCAAGCCTTGAGGATGTATTTCTCTGTATTTTCTAAATAAAACTGAGCTGTAACATGGAGCTGTAACACTGATCCATCCGAGAGCTGTAACGCTGATCCATCACTTCAAATTTTTGTTGTAATGAGACAGAACCTAGGAAATTACTCCTCCAACATCTATGGTGGCATGACTCAGGTTTAACCTGGCTGAAACAACCTTGGCGCAGCCCCCACAAGGAGAAGGCCAAGCACAGCAGGAGCCCAGTTCAGCGAAAGCTCCTGCAGTGGGAGCTGAACTCAAAGAAAACCCAGCACAGGGGAAGTGACAAGAAGCCCAGCATGCTGGAAACTGGGACAGAAAAAACAAACTCGGCAGAAAGCTCACACAGCTCAAGTTCAGATTCCAGAAGACCTCCAGTTAGGGTAGGAGGTCCTCACTCCTGTAGTTGGAAGGATATATGCCTAACAAAATCTTAATTCCTTTGCAATCTCTCATTTCTTGTTTCCTCGAACCCCCCTGTGAACAGGCGAGTGGCAGTGAGTGAAACTGAAGGACTCTAGAGAGGCTACTCCTCAGTATGTCCCAAAGGCTCCACTATCTACTGAGCCCCAGTAGCTGTTACCCAAGCCGGTGGGAGTCTTCTGTCCTTAATCTTCTTTGTGCCAAGGATCAGGCCAATGAAAACTGTAAGCACAGGTCAGGTATTTAGCAGATTTTCTGGCAGGTTATGAAGGGGATTCTTTGGCATGTTTTTCCCGTTGCTTTTTCCTCCTGTCCTCCAGCTCCTCTCTCCTGGGACTTGAGCCCGGCCAAAACCCATGATGCCTGGCTTCAAGACCTAATGAAGCTCAGGCTCTGATGTCTCATTGCAAAGATTCATTTAGAGACACAGCGATAGGTATGAGGTGGATTTGTTAGGATTCAGAGAAGCACACTCTGCAGGGTGTGGGCCATTGGAGAGGGCAAGTGCTTGGGGCATGGAATGTGGTGTGGCTAGTTTTAGGGTGAATTCATATGCTAATGAGTGGGAGGATCATCCCAACCATTGGAGAACCACCCAATCCTCCATCTTTTGACAGTGCCTGCCACTGTCCTGCCACTTCTGGGTGTGTCATTTAGCTTACATATTGAGGATCAAGGTTTAGTTGAATTTGATTGGTCATCTTGGACCCAATGGACTTCAGTTGGTTTATGTTATGCCCTTGTGCTATGTCATTCTTTCAAAAGTTGTGCCCAACCCCTTTCCCTCCTGTTTCATGCTCTTTTCCTGAGCCCCGTCCTGGCCCACAATGTTGCCTCTACAATTTCTGGAGGGACAACCAGAAAATAGCTGGCCCTTGGGAGGGAAACACTGTATAATATCCAATCCTTCTAGATATCCAAGCCTCCATCTTCCATGTTTCCTACAACATATGAGGCATCAATATCTCTCAGTGAACCCACTAGAGTGGGAGACAGGCACACAATGCCTGCTAGAATTCCACCTGTTGGCATTCCTTGAAAGCAACTGGGCTTCCGGGGATACTGTTTGCCACTTTGGGAGTTAGCCCTGCAGGCAGTTTGGGCCCAAACTCTTACCACCCTTCTCCTAAAGTTACAAACATACCCCAGGATCAAATCTCCACTCCACTTTTATGGAACATCTGGTCTGTTGCCTCTTACCAATTTGTTCTTAAGCCAATTACTAACTCCTACAATCAGGATCCTGCCCCCTTGTAGGTAATGTTGCTCCACCTAGTCTATTATTAAAATACCTTAATGCCCCTAACAGGGCCAGATAACCCACTCCTTTGTCACTGCTTCTGTTATTACCTAAAGTGGGACTATAACAATGAAGTGTTTACCATTGGAGACACCATAACCTGCTCTTATGGAGGAACTAGGGGAGGCAATCAGTGACTTACAATCCCTTAGAGCAGTACGAGGATAATGCTTATGACCATTTCACCAGGTTCCCAGTCTCAGGGCACAGGCTTGGATTGCTTTACATCATGATATCTCTTCCCATCTGCAGTGAACAAACTGACAATGAGTTAAAATTACAACCCCTTAATCCTACCCAGCAGTGGCCACTCTGGAGACCTTGGGGATGCCCAACTCCAGTCCAGGGGCTCCAGGAGGTCAACCTACCTCCACCTGCCTAGGGATCTGGTCCTCAAAAAGTTGTCATGCCTCAACTTGCTCAGGGATCCGCCAGTCCAGAGGTCCCAGGAGGTCGACATTCCTCGCCCTGCCCAGGAACCCAATTCTAGGGAGGCCAACCTGCCTCAACCTGTCTGGGGACTCAATCTAAAGGAGACTGTCATGCCTCAGCTTGCCTGGGGATCTTCACCCTGACCCGGGAATGCTTTCAGGTTGCAACAGTACTGGGTAGGATAAGTCTCAAAAAGACTCACCCTTGAGGAAGTCCACTCATGGAAATTGAACGGGGATTATTTGTTTTTGTTTTTGTTTTTCTTTTTCTTTTTTCTTTTCCTCCCTGTCATGACTGTTTCTCAGATAGGAAATAACCAATCCACTTCCCAACAGACACCCTTGAGATGCATCCTTGATAACTGGAAGCTGTTCGATCCTCCAACTCTAAGGAGGAGTCACTTAAAATATTTTTGTGCCACTGCATGGCCACAGTGTCCTCTGGGGGACAAGGAACACTGGCCTGAGGATGGGANAAGAGTTGACTCATTGGAAAAGACTCTGATGCTGGGAGGGATTGGGGGCGGGAGGAGAAGGGGATGACCGAGGATGAGATGGCTGGATGGCATCATGGACTCGATGGACGTGAGTCTGAGTGAACTCCGGGAGATGGTGATGGACAGGGAGGCCTGGCATGCTGCGATTCATGGGGTCGCAAAGAGTCAGACACGACTGAGCAACTGAACTGACTGAACTAAAGATTCTCCAACATAAATCTTAGTGTTCTTGTTTGATTATTTCAATCTAATATTCTACATCACACAAGAAACAGCATGTAAATATTTATAATGTCAAATACTGGCAAGCGTTAAGTTGTCTTTCAATAGAATGGGTCAGTCATTTGTGGTACATCCATTTAATGAAATATTTGGTGGTAAATAGAAAGGAACACGACCGGGAAAGCACGAACAAATTTTAAAGGCACATCACTAAGTGAGCGATATCAATCAGAAAGGGAGACAGAGTATTTATCACGTTCAAGTGATGTTCTGGAAGGGGCAGTGCTGTAGAGACGCCCTGGAGATCAGTAGTCGTCAGGAATCCTGGGGCTTAGTTAAAGAATAGCAGGTATTCTACGGCAGTGAAACTCTTCTGCGTGAAACTGGTGCAGTGGATTCATCACCCTCTTCAGTTGTCAAAATCCATAAAGCTCTAGCACAGAGAGTAGACGCCAATAAGTGCAAAACTGCAAGTTCATTTAGGCGATTGAGAAACTCCTTGTCTGAATGCATAATGTTAGCAGGATCTAACTGCTGGACAGACCTATGAAACCACATCCCCGAAGGGGAGGGGTGAGAAGGTCGCGACCTGTGCATCTTTGGGAATGAATAGGATTTGTCAGACTAAAAGCAAAAAGGAACTGCCCTTAAGCACTGTACTCTAGTTGGGGAAGTTATTTTCCATGGGGACATACGTTAACAGTTCTGGGAAAACTATACAGGCCCACTACTGGTAAGTCACTTCAGTCATGTCCGACTCTGTGCGACCCCAGAGACGGCAGCCCACCAGGCTCCCCCGTCCCTGGGATTCTCCAGGCAAGAAGACTGGAGTGGGGTGCCATTTCCTTCTCCAATGCATGAAAGTGAAAAGTGAAAGGGAAGTCGCTCAGTCGTGTCCGACTCTTTGCGACCCCATGGACCGCAGCCCACCAGGCTCCTCTGTCCATGGGATTTTCTAGGCAAGAGTACTGGAGTGGGGTGCCATTGCCTTGTCCGTAATTGGAGTTAAGCAATTATGTAAATAGATGCAGATATTAGGAGCCAGTTGTGTTATTGTTGGAGTGGGAGGTTACAGACAAGCCAGGGGATGAATACAATTATCCACATGTAACGAATTAGAGTGGGAGACATCAGAATGGACCTATATTTAACAGTACAGACATAGAGCTATATGTAGATATAGACACAGATAAGAAAATATACATAAGTTGGTATACACTCCTATGCTTCTTGGCTGAGAGGACCTGGACACAATGACACCCCATCTACAAGAACAGCTAACACTGTTTCTACTGGTTTCTATTACCATTCTCTAATAAAAAGAATCGGGCTTCCCTGGTGGCTCAGTGGGTAAAGCGTCTGCCTCCAATCTGGAAGACCTGGGTTCAATCCCTGGGTTGGGAAGATCCCCTGGAGAAAGAAATGGCACCCCACTCCAGTACTCTTGCCTGGAGAATCCCATGGACTGAGAAGCCTGGCAGGCTACAGTCCACGGGGTCGCAAAGAGTCGGACACGACTGAGCGACTTCACTTCACTTCAATAAAAAGAATCAGGGATATTTGGAAAAGAGCTAATTCTGGGACAAGGACAATAAATAGACAAGATGAGACTAGACTGTCTTACATTAATCTTAGATTTTGTAGTACAAAAAGTAAGGAACTGCTCAAAGGGAAAGAATTTGCATTGACGGAAGTATGTCAAAGAGACATCAATTGTGATAAATTAATGTAAGGTGTTAATATGGAAGAAACTGGATGTGAGTTATATAGGAGCCTCTGTAATATCCTTGTTATTTTTCAGTAAAAGTAAAACCACTATAAAATTCTTTTTAAGTTTATGTAAATAACTCATTGCATAGGACGTAATAGGCCATTAGAGTCTAACTACTACTGCTGAGTCGCTTCAGTCGTGTCTGACTCTGTGCGACCCCCTAGACAGCAGCCCACCAGGCTCCCCCATCCCTGGGATTCTCCAGGCAAGAACACTGGAGTGGGCTGCCATTTCCTTCTCCAGTGCATGAAAGTGAAAAGTGAAAGGGAAGGCGCTCAGCATGTCCGACTCTTCGCGACCCCATGGACTGCAGCCCACCAGGCTCCCCGTTCCTGGGATTCTCCAGGCAAGAACACTGGAGTGGGCTGCCATTTCCTTCTCCAGTGCATGAAAGTGAAAAGTGAAAGGGAAGTCTCTCAGCATGTCCGACTCTTCGCGACCCCATGGACTGCAGCCCACCAGGCTCCTTTGTCCATGGGATTTTCCAGGGAAGAGTACTGGAGTGGGGTGCCATTGCCTTCTCGGAGAGCCTACTAAGAAAGGACCAATTTGAATACAGACTAATAGAAATTCTCAAATATGAAAAGCAGAGAGAAATATACTGAAAAGAAATAAGCATATCCTCAAAGACCCGTGAAAAATATTTATTTGTATAATATTGTTAATTTTAGACCCAGAGGGAAAGAAGATAGAAATTGGAACTGAAAAAACGAAACCCTTAATGACAAAAAATTTCTCAAGTTTGGTGGACAATATCAACTTAGACAAATGAGAAACACATGAATTCTAAGAATAAATAAAAAATAGAACTGAACCTAGGCACACAATATTCAAACTACTGAACACCAAAGATAAAACAAATAGCTTGAAAGCAGACAGAGAAAAGAAAAGACATATTATCTGCAGGAGAGCCATAAACGAATGATGGCTGATTTGTCATCAAAGACAACTGACATCAGAATCATGCAATAGATTCTTAAAGTGCTGAAAGGAAAAGAAAAAAACTCAGTCAAAACCTCATTTATAAACAGACGTAAAAGACAAGTTTTTCATATGAGCAATAGTTGAGAGGTTATATAGCCAGCAGATCTGCAGTACAAAGATTGCTGAAGGAAATTCTTCCTGCTAAAGGAAAATGAAAACAGATGGGAAAGAGCACAATAAATGGTCATTTGTGGGTGAACATAAAAGAGCATCTTTTAAACAATATTTGAAGACAAATTATAAGACCAAAAAAACCAACATTGTATTTTTTATGAATATACTTATAAAACAAATGGCATTCATGCAAAGCACAAGAATAAAAGTTACTTTACTTTTGAGACTTTCTTATATTTCACTTGAATTGGCACATGTCACCTCCTTGGAGAATGTGGTAAGTCGAGAATGTATATAGTAATTTCAAAAGAATCAGAAAATGTGAATATCTGTAGCTGCATATCCAATAAAGAGATTAAAATGGAGCAATTATGCATATTACAGTAATCTGAAAGAATCCAGACATGAGAGGAAAAATCGCATGAGAAAACTAGAAAGCCAATAGCAAGACACTAAAAATAAAACAAACCATATCAATTATTAAATTAATTATAAAAGGCATTATAGGTATAACAGGCACGTATGTATATGTAGTTATAATTAAAACTAAAGGCAGTGACTGAGGGTTGCAAGTAAAAGATACCAGAACCCATAGTTTGCTGTCTAAAATAGGCATTTTAAACACAGTGTCTAAGATGCCTTAAGAACGTTGCTGTTGTTCAGTTGTCCAAGTGTGTCCAACTCTTTGTCCATGGATGGCAGCACGCCAGGCCTCCCTGTCCCTCACCATCTCCTGAAGGTTCCCCAAGTTCATGTTCATTGCATGAGCAATGCCCTCAAGCCATCTTATTCTCTGACACCCTCTTCTCCTTCTGCCCTCAGTCTTTCCCAGCATCAGGGAATTTTCCAATGAGTTGGCTGTTTGCATCAGTTCAGTTCAGTTCAGTCGCTCAGTCGTGTCCGACTCTTGGCGACCCCATGAATCGCAGCACACCAGGCCTCCCTATCCATCACCAACTCCCAGAGTTCACTCAAACTCATGTCCATCGAGTCGGTGATGCCATCCAGCCATCTCATCCTCAGTCGTCCCCTTCTACTCCTGCCTGCAATCCCTCCCAGCATCAGTCTTTTCCAATGAGTCAACTCTTCACATGAGGTGGCCAAAGTATTGGAGTTTCAGCTTCAGCCTCAGTCCTTCCAAAGAACACCCAGGGCTGATCTCCTTTAGAATGGACTGGTTGGATCTCCTTGCAGTCCAAGGGACTCTCAAGAGTCTTCTCCAACACCACAGTTCAAAAGCATCGATTCTTTGGTGCTCTGCTTTCTTCACAATCCCACTCTCACATCCATACATGACCACTGGGAAAACCATAGCCTTGACTAAATGGACCTTTGTTGGCAAAGTAATGTCTCTGGTTTTGAATATGCTATCTAGGTTGGTCATAACTTTCCTTTCAAGGAGTAAGCGTCTTTTAATTTCATGGCTGCAATCGCCATCTGCAGTGATTATGGAGCCCCCCAAAATAAAGTCTGACACTGTTTCCATTGTTTCCCCATCTATTTCCCATGANGTTGGTCATAACTTTCCTTTCAAGGAGTAAGCGTCTTTTAATTTCATGGCTGCAATCGCCATCTGCAGTGATTATGGAGCCCCCCAAAATAAAGTCTGACACTGTTTCCATTGTTTCCCCATCTATTTCCCATGAAGTGATGGCTGTTTGCATCAGATGGACAAAATACTGGAGTTTCAGCATTAGGCCTTCCAACGAGTATTCAGAGTTGATTTCCCTTAAGCTTGACTGGTTCGTTCTCCTTGGGGTCCAAGGGACTCTCAGGAGTCCTCTCCAGCACCACAGTTCAAAGGCATCAGTTCTTCGGGGCTCTGCCTTCCTTACGGTCCAGCTCTGACAGCTGTGTGTGACCACCAGGAAGACCACAGCTCTGACTACATGGACCTTCATCAGCAGAGTTATGTCCCTGCTTTCCAACACACTGTCTAGGTTCGTCGTCACTTTCCTGCCGAGAAGCAATCGTCTTCCCATTTCATGGCTGCAGTCACCATCCACAGTGATTTCAGAGTCCAAGAGGAGGAAATCTGTCACTGCTTTCAACTTTTCCCTTTCTACTTGCCATGAAGTAATAGGGCCAGATGCCATGATCTTGGTTGTTTTTTGTTTTTTTTTCAATATTCAATTTTAAGCCAGTTATTCCTGCTTGTAACTCATCTAGCCCAGCATTTCTCATGATGTGCTCAGCGTATAGGTTAAATAAACAGGGTGACAGCGGACAGCCTACAGTATTCCTTTCCTAAGATTACTAAGATTAAAATAAGATTATGAGCATAACATGTCACTGTGACCGTATTTAATACTAGGAAAAATTTGACTGGAAGTCAAGAATTATTACCAGAGGTAAACAGGAGTGTTCTACAATAATAAAGTCACCAAAGTATCTCATAGACATAGCGATTATAAATGGATTGTGCCTATTAGCGAGCTTCAGGTACAGGGAGCAAACAGTAGCAGAACTAATGGGGACTGTAGTTCATAATCATAGATGTTTCTTAATACTCTTCACTCAACATTTTAGAGAATCTCTAGACAGACTATCGGTAAGTATGTAGATACACTGTTTTCTGTCTAGCTTTGAGTAACAAATTAAGGATGTTATATCTAAGGAAAGCAGAATACACCTTCTTCTTAAACGTGCACAAAATGTCATCAAGATAAAGCGTATATTTGGCCATAATGTAAAGTATAGACAATAAAATACCTAGAATATTCTTATTTACATAATACACAAAGAAGAAATCACAGAAGAAAATAGGAAATATTTCAAATAAGTGATCATGAAAATGCAGCATATCAAATACTTGAGATTCAACTTGAGCAGTGTGTAGAGGGAAATCCAAATAATCTAATCTAACTTACTTTCATCATATATTACAGTGTTTATGTTAGAGAAGAATCCTATATTAGAGTGTTTATGCTTGTGTTATGCATATTTTTGAAAAGGTGAAAGAGGAGGTCAAAGAGTAAGAAGATAGTCAGAAATGTAAGAGCAAAAATTACTAAAATATGAAACGTGATTAGCAAAGGGACAGGTTGCATTTAGCAAGATAGGTAGAGTATATGTAGTGATAATAAATTAAAATATTATAAATTAAAGGAGAGCTACACTACCACATTCAAAAGATAATATGATAAATAATTGGTGCCTGAATTGTACAACTTGGAAAGCATGGAGATAACTCTTTTGCAACATAATTTGCTTAAACAGATNAGATAGGTAGAGTATATGTAGTGATAATAAATTAAAATATTATAAATTAAAGGAGAGCTACACTACCACATTCAAAAGATAATATGATAAATAATTGGTGCCTGAATTTTACAACTTGGAAAGCATGGAGATAACTCTTTTGCAACATAATTTGCTTAAACAAATTCAAGAAAAAATAATACAAATGGTCATGTATATACATGCAATTCACTATATAAATAAACAACCCCCCCCAATAGAATTCCAGATTCAAATGTTTTTCTCAGAATTTTTTGACCACTTAAGTAAGACATAACATAAATATTACTATTAATATTTTTACGAAGAAGTAGAAGAAACTTACAAAGAAGCTATTAATATAGCTTCAGTGGAAAAAATACAATTCTACCTATAGACATTATTGCAAGCATTATAAAAATCCTAAAGCCTGCGCATACATGTCGCTTGAACTAATGAGTAAATTAGAATAATTCCGACTTAGAAGAGTAAATTGGAATGCAAGGTCAACATACAAAGATTACTAGGTTTTTTTTGTACCAGCAGTGAACACTCACAAATAAAATTGACATACCATTAAACATAAAATAAATAACCTATAAGGATGGATTTGCAATGCAGAGAATATAGCCACAATTTTATAGCTTTAAATGAAATATAACCTGTGAAATATTGAATCATTATGTAGTATACTTGAAACAAATATAATGTTGCAAATCAGCTGTACTTGAATTTGAAAAAGAAATTCAATCAAAAAAGCAATGCCATTTATAGTAGCATAAAAATATGATACCCTTCTGGACATGGAACAACAGACTGGTTCCAAATAGGAAAAGGAGTACAAGGCTGTATATTGTCACCTTGCTTATTTAACTTATAGGCACAGTACATCATGAGGAACGTTGGACTGGAAGAAACACAAGCTGGAATCAAGATTGCCGGGAGAAATATCAATAACCTCAGATAGGCAGATGACACCACCCTATGGCAGAAAGTGAAGAGAAACTAAAAAGCTTCNAAGAGTTGACTCATTAGAAAAGACTCTGATGCTGGGAGGGATTGGGGACAGGAGGAGAAGGGGACAACCGAAGATGAGATGGCTGGATGGCATCAAGGACTTGATGGATGTGAGTCTGGGTGAATTCTGGGAGTTGGTGATGGACAGGGAGGCCTGGCGTGCTGCGATTCATGGGGTCACAAAGAGTCGGACACGACTGAGTGACTGAATTGAACTGAACTTGGGCATAAATTTAGCAAAATGTATGCAAAGCTTGCTGAAAATTTAAAAATATTGTTCAGAGAAAATTTGTCATTGTTGTTCAGTCATTCAGTCGTGCCCAACTCTTTGCGACCCCATGGACTGCAGCACACCAGCCTTCCCTGTCCTTCACCGTCTCCCAGAGCTTACCCAGTCTCGTGTCCATTGAGTCAGTGATGCCATCCAACCAGATATCTCATCCTCTGTCTTTACCTTCAGAGAGAATAAGGAAGATCTAAATATACGGAGAAATGTACAATGTTCATGAATCAGAAATTTGACACTTTTAATGTGTGAGTGCCTCGGAAACCAATCATTTCCATGAGTTTGAAATGAAAATCTCACCAAACTTTCGTGGAAATTTGACTAGTCGATATAAAAAATTTGTGTGAAAATGCAAATGACTTTTAGGAAAGAAAACAACAACAACAAAATGACATCATGAATGTAAACAGCGTTGTTACATGACTAAACTGAAGTTTGTTCTCAAAATTGACGGACGGGTGTATTGTGTATACAAAAGGAAACCCTCTAAAAGAGTAATAGTGTTAACTAGAGGTTAAGAAAGACTGAAGGCCAAAGGAGAAGGGGCCAACAGAGGATGAGATGGTTGGATGGTATCACTGACTCAATGGATATGAGTTTGAGCAGGCTCCGGGAGTTGGTGATGGACAGGGAGGCCTGGCGTGCTGCGGTCCATGGGGTCGCAAAGAGTCAGACATGACTCTGCAACTGAAGTGAATAAAGTTGAGCTTATAGCTAGTCTATGATCCATCAGTTCCTCCCTATACATGAAAAAAAATTAGACCATAGCATCATGTCCCATCAATTAGTGACAAGTAGAGGGGGAAAACAGTGGAAGCAGGGACAGATTGCATTTTCTTGGGCTCCCGGGGCTTACGCAAACTCGCTGTCCATCGCGTCGGTGATGCCCTCCACTCATCTCACCCTCTGTCGTCCCCTTCTCCTCCTGCCTTCAGTCTTTCCCAGCGTCAGGGTCTTTTCCAATGAGTCAACTCTTCGCATCAGGTGGCCAAAGGATTGGAGCTTCAGCTTCAGCATCAGTCCTTCCAACGACTATTCAGGACTGATTTCCTTTAGGATAGACTGGTTGGATCTCCTTGTTGCCCAAGGAGTTATAAAACCCATTTAATTGTACACTTATGAGAGCCTCGTTTACTCTGTGCAAATTTCACCTCAGTGAGTGAATGAATTTCATTACTTCTCCATTCTTCCCATAATCTAGAGCTGTATATAAAATACATATATACTACTTCACATTATCTAGTTCTTATATGATACAATAAATGATACCTAAATGTGTTTTTTTCCTGTATTTCAAAGTGTTTTTCTTATTTTTTACATCACTTGCCAGTGAAGCTTGGTGAGAAGTTAATTAGCATTTCATATGTACTCTTTATCAATACCAATTACTCTCTTTGTGCTGCTTACCTTTCTAAACTGTGAATTCTACTCTGGCTTTAAGTTGCTACTCCGTTTGCTGCGTGTTAACCGGCCTCAGTCATGTCCCATTCTTTGTGACCCCATGGACGCGAAACCACCAGGCTCCTCTGTCCCTGGGATTCTCCTGGCAAGCATACTGGGGTGGGTTGCCCTTTCTTCCTTTAGGGGATCTTCCTGACTCAAGGATGGGACCTGCGTCTCTTAAATCTCCTGCACGGACAGCTGGCTTCTTTACCGCCAGCACCGGCGGGGGCCTTGCTCTGTTTGCTAATGCGCTTCTTAACTCTTTATTTCTAAGTCTTCATATTTTTTAGCTTTGGGGTTGTCTCTTGGAAACAGGTTTTGCTTGAGCTTAATTTATTTTATAATTTGGTTGATCATTTTGCATTTGTTTTCATTACTGTTCATTTGAATTATTATCTTCTATTGTGATTTATTTTTATTAGATGCTCTTTTATTTATTTATTTATTTATTTTTTGCTATTTTGGCTTCTACTGGTTTCAAAGGTACAATCCTAACTATTAAACCAAAATATATTTAAAAGTTAATTTTTTTTCTATCAACATTGAGCATAAAATAGTCTTTACTGTTCTCCTAACACAGAAGACCCCAGTGTCTTCTCACTTGTTGACCCTGTTTTCTTCCATTCATGTAATATTAGACTCGGTTATTTCAATCAATGAATTTTAATTATATTTCAGTTATTCTTTTCAAGCCTTTATTTGGTGTCTATGGATTATAATTTTGAATAGTATACCTTTTTGCTTTTGAAAAGGTCAGAATCTCCAATAGAGTACTGTAAAGTAAAATAAAGTAAAATGGATGCTCTAAAAAAATTAATTAATTAATTAATTAATTTAAAAAAAAAGAAAAAGTCAGAATCTAAGCCTGTGTTTCGCAACCTCTGGATTTAAAAAGTGGTTAAATTAACAATGTAGATGCTGTCCCTCATGCAGACCAAACTTCCAGGGCATTGAATCCATATCTTAAATAATGTTAGATTATTTTTCAAGAGTGATTAAACAATTCAAACTGCATGTAGCTTTTATTTTAGGAGAAAACATGTGCTTGCCAGAGTTACTTATTTCCAAAAAATATTAATTGTTGTCCAAAAGTTCAGGCCCTATGCAGACAATGCACCAACAGGACGTTCCAGGGACAAAGGCTGGTGTCCTGGGTGGATCTTGTTCTCCCAAATGTGCACATGCCCCAGACATGCAGCAGACACATCACCGCCACAGACCACCTGTGACTACCAGCTGCGCAGCTTGGAGAAGCCTGGTCACTCACAGACAGATATAAGAAGGTGCGAAGAGGAGCCTGTGTGGGAGGAGAGAGGTGGGGCTCCACTGAAAAACCTAACAGCTTAAGAAAGCCCCTCTGCTGTCTGGTGTTTCACAGATGGGCACTGACGATGAGCACCCATCTGCTCTTCTCCCTTCAACGTCACAGATACAGAAACTGATTGCATTCTGGATCTTAATCTTTTGTTGTTGATTTCATCCCGTGTAGATGCGAGGTGGCCACTTACACCAGAAACAATCATTTTCTCCTATTTCCTGTATAGAGAAAAAAATCTGGCTGCCTGTATCGAAGTCTTCGGGTCCCTCTCTCGCATCTGGTGGAATGGGGAGGGTGGCTTCAGATCTCCTATAAGAGGAATTACACATGAATTACATGTTTGCTAACAGAGCTAATATACTAAGGATGGTCTTGTCTATGGATAAAATAAATCACTGTGTATATATCATTAATAAAGACATCTGAAACCTCTCACATTATGTCAAATTACCAGAATTAAGCCGCTTGAGAGAGGGAGGGTGAGCCAATCAAATTTGAGTATGCTAAGTGATCATTAGAGCTGGGTGTGATAATTGAAATTTGCTTTGCAGTAATTTCATTAAAAATTCATAACTCTGCTGGCCTTTCCTTTCCTCGCTCTGTCATAGTGAGGAGCTTAACCCTGTCGGTAAACGATGCTTCCGATGTGTACACACTGCTGACGACAAAGCTGAAAGCAAGAGGCAAAGGGCAAATGTAAGGCAAAGACAGAAAGAGTACTAGCCAGAATGCTTTCTTTGGCTCCTAAGTTCCCATCCTTTCCAGAGGAGTGTGTGCCTTCCTAACATTCAGTTTTAAACTGCTGAAGAAGTTATTTTTAAAATTTTTAATCTCATAATCCCCTATAAAATTCCTTGTTTAATACTAAACACTTGTAATTATCCTAGACAGATTAATTATATAAATTATTTCATCTCTTCTAATGATACATTCATTATTTATTAAATTATTATTTTTTTAAAAGTACATGTACACCCATGATGGATTCATGTCAATGTATGCCAAAACCAATACAGTGCTGTAAAGTAAAATAAAGTTAAAAAAAAAAAAGATAAAAAAATAAAATAAAATAATTGGTAAATAGCAAAAAAAAAAAAAAAAAAAAGCAAATAAGAGAAAATAATTGCCATTAATGTCTTGTCCTCTGGAAGTTGTTCTGGGACATTTGAGTGACAGACACGCCTTGTAAAAGCTCCCAGTGTATATCCATTTATACAGGAAGTCTACAGTATGTTCTTTCAGAAAGGCGCCTGATGTCATTTTGTGGTCATCATCAATTCGTGAGTTCATTTCCCAAAACTTTGTTGATTCTGAGAAATGAATTACGGTTTGAACTCTTCAAAATCCTGGGCTTTCTGTTAGAGTGCATGCATGCATGCTCGGCCGCTTCAGTCCTGTTCAAATCTTTGTGACACTTTGGACTGCAGCCTACCAGGCTCCTCTCTCCATGGGCTTATCCAGGCAAGAAAACTGGAGTGGGGTGCCATCCCCTCCTCCAGGGGGTCTTCCCCACCCAGGGACTGAACTCAGCTCTCCTGCATTGAAGGCGAGTTCTTTACCGCTGAGCCAGCAGGGAAGACCTTGTGTTAGAATTTAGGCTTCCCTGGTGGCTCAGACGATAAAGCGTCTTCCTGCAATGCAGGAGACTGGGTTCAGTTCCTGGGTTGGGAAGATCTCCTGGAGAAGGAAATGGCAATCCACTCCAGCACTCTTGCCTGGAAAATCCCATGGACAGAGGAGCCTGATAGGCTACAGTCCATGGAGTCACAAAGAGTTGGACACGATTGTGTTAGAATAGGCCTGTTAAATTTAAACTGTATTTTGATAAATATATTTTCCTTTAAAAATAGGTCCTGTGTATTTGAAGGCAAATTTAGCCATGTATTTTTAATTCATTTAAGGTTAGCTTACCAAAATATCTATTTGTAAGAACTCTTAGAAATTCAAGAAAGTGTATGAATTTGATTTGCCAGCCATTTGAAACTTTCATCTCAAGAAAGGATATCTATTTGTTGAGACCAAACCAGTTAGAATATCTCATGGTTGGGATTTCCATAAATCTTTTACTTGGAAATGTTTTAATACGTTGTGAAATTTTTATTATTCATGGTCATTCTCATCTTTAGACTTTCAAAGTTAGAGTCTAGATTTTATAACCATATAGTGTACTAGATATAAGTCTGTTCAAATCACCCAAGATACGTATCTTGACAACAATGATGTATTAAAGGAACAATCGTAGTGGAATCCAAATTCTACATTTCTTAAATAGGCTTTGAAATATTATTCAACAAGTTGATGCTATTCATGCAATAATGCTTCATATCATACCCCTGATTACCCTGTTTAGCTAGCAAAGAATAAAAAGAAATATATTTGGCCCAAATCTGGATTGGCTTCATATACACTCACATAAGGATATATTTGAACAACTGATATCTAAGGGAGGACCTAAGTGGAGACATACAACATTAGATCATAGACTTTACTTCCTAAACAGACATCAGGAATCAAACCATCTTCAGGATTTTCAAGGAGTTAGAGCCAAAAATATCCAATATTCACCAAGCAAAAATTATACATAGCCTCTCACACTGTTTATTTACTCCATTTATTTTTCAGCTTCTATAAATCTGGGGGAAATGTGCAGAAGCCTGCAAATGGGGAAAGTATCATTCTATGGGTTACTTCCTGAGGGGCACCATGTAAAATGAGCTGGAAGAAAATCAAATTACTCTCCAACAACCATAGTTAATGTAATTTTGCAGGACCTAGAAAAAGTCTTCAGGGCCAAGTATGGACTTGGCGGATTCTCTTGCAATCATCTGCTCTTCTTTTAATATTACACCTTCATGGAGGACTTACATATTGATTAACACCTTTCTTCATCCATTCTTTTCAGTTCAGTCACTCAGTTGTATCCAACTGTTTGTGGCCCCATGGACCGCAGGATGCCAGGCCTCCCTGTCCGTCACCAACTCCCTGAATTTACCCAGACTCATGTCCATTGAGTCAGTGATGCCATCCAACCGTCTCATCCTCTGTCATTCCCTTCTCTTCCTGCCCTCAATCTTTCTCAGCATCAGGGTCTTTTCAAATGAGTTAGCTTTTTGCATCAGGTGGCCAAAGTATTAGCATTTCAACTTCAACATCAGTCCTTCCAATGAACACTCAGTACTGATGTCCTAAAGGATGGACTGGTTGGATCTCCTTGCAGTCCAAGGGACTCTCAAGAGTCTTCTCCAACAGCACAGTTCGAAAGCATCCATTCTTTGGCACTCGGCTTTCTGTATAGTCCAACTCTCACATCCATATTTGACTACTGGAAAAACCATAGCCTTGACTAGATGGGCCTTTGTTGGCAAAGTAACGTCTCTGCTTTTTAACATTATCCTCCTCCAAATCTACTGGTCCTTGTTCTCAGAACTCTTATATTTCCTCCTCTCTACCCTCACACCATGGAGGGCACTCTGACCATGGGTACCACCTGTGCTGTGCATGTGCCACTCTCTTAATGCCTTTTGGTCCCTGTGATGTCTAGCATCATTGGTAATAAGAGAACTACTCCATTGACATGCTCGAGGTGCCCGGCCCAGGTCCATGTTCAGAGCATCCTTCGTCATTCTGTATCAGCATCTGTCTTCCTCTTGTCCAGCAATAGTTCCAAACACACAAGGGGCTGTTTCCTCATTAAGAAAATTAGGACCACCTGGGAGAAGAGATTTGTCCATCTGTTAATCTTCATCTGCACTTACTTTTCCTCCAATCAGCTTTTACACTGACGGTGGTTCTTCTGCCTAGAAAGATTTCTGCTCCATCATAACAAGGACACGTGGTCCTGATGTTATCAGTCTGTAGAGCTCTCTTCAGTGCAAACCCCTCAAATGTATCACGAGCCCCTCAGAAAGGTTCATTATGTCTTACTCATCTTTGTATTCCCTCAGGGCAAAGCAGTGATGACCCCAATGTTTTTCTAATCACGCATTAGGAGGACAAAAGTTTGATATTTAGTGAATGAGGTTAAGGGAATATTGATGCTCTTTGAGTGGTTCATTTCACCTGGTGTGATGCTTATGCTTCAAGATATATTATGTGAACACTAATGGCTGTATTTCAAGAGTTAATACCATTTTTGAGACAATTATGTTCATTCATTTACAGCCACACATGAGGTGCCTTTTTCCAGATCACAGGCTGCATGTTGGATTGCTAACTTTCAAAGTCCTCTGAGGGTTCCCTTCAGAGAGGTCTACTTCAGCAAAGATCTGCCTCAGCCTTCTAGAACATCCTGCTTCTCTCTGGAGTGTCTTCTCTCTCTCTTTTCTTCTCTCTAGAGTTTCCTCTGCGCTCTCTTTTCAAACCTCTTGATCTGAAGTTGTCTCAAATTCATACCCCTGGCTGCTTCAATTTCTCCTCTGATTGTACCTGCTAAAAGCTCCTCTAACTGAATGAACAGAAAACCTCTAGCTCTCAGTCTATCAAATATGAGCTCCGGTTATCCTTGTAAAGTCATGCTGTCTGCTCAGTGTCCCATCTTGGTTAGTGATGTCCAACCACTGAAGACAATGTACTCTGTGTCTTGCTTATATTCTGCAAAAGGTCCAGAAGACTCTGCCTTTCAGAAGACATATGCCCACCGACTCTGCCGTGCTAGTCCAGGCCCAGCATGTAAACACTCCCACAACCTGCATTTTGCCCTCTTGCTGATCCAGGGGTGGGACACTCTGGAGTTCCTGGTGTGTGCCAACTATTAGCTCACGTTTGTCTTTCTGCCTCAAACTCGTTTCTCTTCTTTGTGTCTAATCTTCTTTCACTATTCAGATCAAAGGCCACATGACCCAAAAAGTCTGTGACAGTCGGCTTCAGTGCACACAGACTCAACCCATCTCTATTATAAGAACATCTACACAGTCTTTCCTTTCTAATTAATTTCACGGTCAACGAGGTGACTTCGATCCCAGCTGGCACAGGTATGGGACTGTGAGTTCTAACCCCACTAAAATCAAGGAAAAACCAGGGAGACTGGTCACTCTATAATGAGCTAATTATTTTGTCCATAAAACGCTAACATATTGAACAGATTTTGTTTTCTTTGAAGTTGCTTCTATTGGATACCAAATTAATGTCAAAAGTGGAATGATTGTTTTAATCTACTGCCAATATCTTGTAAATGAAGCTATGCTAATTTTAGAATTCAATGTTATTTTAAAGTTTTATAATAGCCTCGCAAATAGTTTTCCAAAGACTCAACATGCACTATGGATAGTCTACTTGGCTTTCTATTTTTCAGTCAGCTTTGCTCCTATTTGGTGACTCCACATTTAGACCTCCTGACCATCAGCGGTACATCAAGTTCTGCTCATGAGTTTTGGAAGCCTCATCAGACCATTTGTGAAGAGATGGCTTAGTTTTTTGGGAAAGTGTCAAATAGTGTATAAAGTAAGGGATCACACAAGGAGAAAGCTGTGCAGGCTGCAGGCGAGCTTCCTGGAGACTTGGGCCTGAGTCCTTGGGGCTGAGTCAGCTCCAGAATGCCTGAGTCTGCTGTGTCATGCAAGATCATGAATGATACTGCCTGTCCTTCAATTACCAGCACGGGTATGCTGTTGCTCATACTGGATGCTGACTAGATTCACCATCAGGTGAACATAATCCTCAATAACCTTGCATGTGTTTGCATGAAGGGTGCGATGAGGATTAATGCTAATGCCCATGACGGATAGCTGGTAGGACCCCTGCCCTTGAGAGGGGTCAGCAAGTGAGGGCTCTTACCAATAACAAGCTCGTCATCTGTCACCTGATCTTCCATAGACCTGGCGGGTAGGAAGGCCCCAGAAGCAGTTTTTCAGATGTCTCCATTGAAAATACTGTGTATTTGAGTTATTTTTCAGTTTGGACAATTTCAACTTAGAGCTGAGTTCTAAATGTATACACGTAAGAGCAGTATATCTGCAAGATATCGTCTATCCATAAATTACATCAAGAACACCAATCCAATGCACATTATACAATAATTTCAAATTATTCTTAGTTTGTAATCTATGCTGTCCAAAAACACAGAGTTTGTTTGATTTTGTTTTTATTTATTTAAAAATGCTTCATAAAAGTTGTATCTATTAATGTTTAAGATATATAACATCATGATTTAATACACAGATACATAGTGAACACATCGATTTCAGGCAATACTAGTCTAGGTAATACTTAATTAACATCTTCAGACTCCAACAAGTCTTCCTCTGATAGTTTACACAGAGCGCTCTGCATTTGTGAAGTTGAAAATGATTGAAATTGTCCTAATAAATCAGAATTTAAAGAATTACTGTGTTCTACCCTTGACATAACTGACCCTTTGTCTGTAGGTTTAAGCTGAGTGAATGGGTGATGCAGGAAGTCTCTGGAGCTTCATGTTAGAAAAAGCCAAGAGACTCAGGAGAGAGAACTGAACTCTCTCCAGGGCCATTTTTAAATTTTATATTTTGGCATGCCATGCAGTGTGTGAAATCTTAGCTCCCGTCCCAGGGAGGAAACCTTTGCCTCCTGCCTTGGAAACACAGAGTCTTAACCTCCAGACCACCAGGGAAGCGCCTCTCCAAGGCCGTAGTGACTCACATGCAGATGCAGGTTTGCTAATTTTTCTATCTATTATGCATTTAACAGTCAGTCCTTTCCTTGGGTACCTCTGGGACCCTATTTACATTACTGTTGTTCTTTTTATTTTCGTATTGTTGTTCTTTTTTATTTATTCATATATTTTTAATTGAAGGATAACTGCTTTACAGTACTGTTTTGGTTTCCACCAAACATCAACATGAATCAGTCATAGGTTTATCCATGTCCCTTACCTCGTGAACATCCCCCCCTCTTTCCTCCCCATCCCATCCCTCTAGGTTGTTATAGAACCCCGATTTGAGTTCTTAAGATTTGTTTTTCTTTCTCTTTGACTTTGTAAGGACATTGGAAGGATGGACGCTGAAGCTGAAACTCCAATCCTTTGGCCACCTGATGTAAAGAATTGACTCATTAGAAAAGACCCTGATGCTGGGAAAGGTTGAAGGCAGGAGGAGAAGGGGAATTCAGAGGATGAGAGGGTTGGATGGCATTACCGACTCAATGGATGTGAATTTGGGCAAGCCCTGGCGGTTGGTGATGGACAGGGAGGCCTGGCATGCTGCAGTCCATGGGGTCGTAAAAAGTCGGACATGGCTAAATAACTGAACTGAACCGACTGACTCTCTAGTTGCACACATGGGCTCCAGAGTGCTTGGGCTTGGTAGCTGTGGTGCTCTGGCTTAGTTGCTCTGTATCACGTGGGACCTTAGCTCACTGACCAGGGATTGAACATAGGCCTCCTCCATTGTGAGGTGGATTCTTAACCTCTGGACCACCAGGGAAGTCCCTGAGATTTGTTTACAATTTTTTTCTTTTTCTTTATGTTATTTTAGTCTGGCTTTACTGGTTTCTAACAAGCATGAATATGAATCTTACACCTTGAATGGAGATAAGTCACCTTACTGCCACTTGGGAGGAAAGACCTCCTTTCTGAATGCTTGCCTTTTATGGCGATGAACAGGTTCACAAAGACAGCTGATGGGAGGAGAATGGTCCATACCTGTCTGTCTCCGATAGGCCAGTGGAGTGTGTGGGCTGGTTCCTGAGGCTCTGGAGGATGGGAAGAGAGAGAGGAAGACCAGGGGAGAGAGAGAGGGCAGAGGAACGGCAGAGGTAACACCAGATTTCTTGGCGAAATATACTGGTTTGGGTTATGTCAAGTCTGGAGAGGATAATAGTTCGTTAACGTCATGCATATCAAGAATGTTAATATACTATCATGTAAGAAACGAATTGCCAGTCTACATTCGATGCAGGATGCAGGATGCTTGGGGCTGGTGCATGGGGATGATCCAGAGGGATGATGTGGGGTGGGAGGTGGGGGGTGGGGGTTCATGTTTGGGAGTTCATGTACACCCGTGGCGGATTCATGTCAATGTATGCCAAAACCAATACAGTACTGTAAAGCAAAATAAAGCAAAAATAAAAATTAAAAAAAGAAAAAAAATAAAGCAAAAGAATAAAACAAAACAAAAAAGAATGTTAATTAAAAAAAAATAGGTACAAAAGGAAACATTGAAATACTGAATCTCGATGCAAACATTGGTAGTAACTCACAGAAGATGAGGACAATAGACTCACCTTGGAGGCAGCTCACACAAGGCAGGGAGCAGGTGTGAGCACAGCATCAGGGTGGAAGAGCAGAAGGTGTAATTTAGATGATGTAGAAGAGGAATTGGGGGGAGAATTTGTTGCTCAGGCAGGTGGCCCTCACAGTTGCACTTTCATGCCTGAACAACCATGAAAAAATTGCTCCTTTTTTTTCAGTGAGACCCATGCCTCCCCCTCCCCCAGCCTCCCAAGGACAGCGGGTGCTTAACTGCCTGGTGGCTCCCTGGTGGCTCCCTGGTGGCTCCCTGGCACTCATGGTGCCTTCTGTATAGGCAATGTTTGAGGCTATATCCTGGAGATGCTGTGCTCCCAGGCGGAAGGAAAGTTAAGGTTCTTTTAGAGCGTCTTGTTTCCGATTTTGGAAAAGCCATCAGCAGTAGCTTCCATGTATACGATGTAGCATAAGTTGCAACAAAATCATAATCCCATCCAATATGGGAGCCAATGGACATGAGTTTGAGTAAACTCTGGGAGTTGGAGATGGACAGGGAGGCCTGGGGTGCTGCAGTCCATGGAGCTGCAAAGAGCCGGACATGACTGGGCGACTGAGCTGAACTGAACTGATAGGGGTCCTGCGTCCTGGTCCTTCAAGGAGTGTGAAGCCTTATATCCATACCCCACATCAGTTTTGAGGGTCCCATCAATACATCGTGTAAGCTGGTGAATAAGACAAGATTCTTACTCTCAAGATGCTCAGGTAGTTGCTGACACCAGCCAGATAAATATGGCCTGGCAGAGGAGAGGTACATCGCATAATTCAGAAGAGGCCACTCTGCTCGGCTCAGTGTCCACCCGCCCCCAGCCTCTTTCTCTGTCTCTCCCTCCTGGTGAGAGTCCACCAGGGCTTCTGCTGTGCCCCAGCTGGGATGAAGCGTGGCCCTGGGGCGGCAATGCTATGGGGCATTTCACCTCCGACTTACCCTGTATAGGATGCCCAGCAGGGAACTGGGCAGGACTTACTTCCTCACCCATTCTCCCACCCCTAAAGTCTTCGCTTATTTTTTCGTTTTTCATTTGTATAATTGGTGGCATAAGTGTACATTTGTCCCCTTCCAAGGATCCTGTGACAACCAAATGACAGGTCATCCTGAAAACACCTAGGAAGCAGATGCAGGTAGAAGGATCAAAAGGCAAAAAGGGTTGGGGCTTCCCCACAGGCACTGTGATCTTCACAAGGACATTTTAGCTCTAAACAGTAATACGTTCCTCAGAATGTGGCAGTGTGGATCAATTCGGGTCCGATCCTTTAAGAACTCAGTAATGCCTGGCCCAAACCAATCACTGCACGGTTGCTGACTGTGACTTCTCTCTTTGACTTGCCTGACGGCTCAGTGGTAAAGAATCCACCTGCTGAAGCAGGAGGCACAAGAGTGTGGGTTTGATCTCTGGGTTGGGAAGATCCCCTGGAGAAGGAATGACAGCCCGCTCCAGTATTTCTGCCTGGAGCACCCCACGGAGGGAGGAGTCTGGAGAGCTATAGTCCATGGGGTCGCAAAGAGTCGGACACAACAGAGCACATACTGTTTTCCTAGTTATCCATGTGATTTTCTTATTTCCAAATAAGCTAAAATTTTACCTGCTAATACAGCCCCTGGATAACAGAGCCAACTACAGTCAAATCTGAAAGAAGAAAATGGAATTCAATGCACTATTGCTTTACTTCTCAAGTTTATTCCAAAGCCATTCTGTCATAATAAATGTCCCCTTAGAATATTTCATTTTTAGTCTTTTTTTTTTTTTTTTTTTTCAGCAATATTATGCTTTCATTGTGGGAAATATCTTCAGAACTAGTTCTTACAATTTTTTTCCTACTAGGAGACCTATTGGTTTTCACTAATCATATTTGGTTATTAAATTTCTTGGAAGATATTTCAGTGGTCCCTATTTCAACTCTACCATACTGATGTTACTATTCCCTTATTTCTGTACTTAGATCTTTTAAAGTTTTCCATTAAAAATGCTACAGTAAAAATCATTGAATAGAAATCCTTTCCTGATTATTTTCATTGAATACCTTTTTTTGTTGTTTAGTTACTCAGTAGCGTCCAACTCTTTGTGACCCCACAGACTGCAGCATGGCAGGCCTCCCTGTCCATCACCAACTCCCAGAGCTTGCTCAAAGTCATGTCCATTGAGTAGATGATGCCATCCAACCATCTCATCCTCTGTCGTCCCCTTCTCCTGCATTCGATCTATCCCAGCAACAGGGTCTTTTTCAATGAGTCAGTTTTATGCATCAGGTGGCCAAAGTATTGGAGCTTCAGTTTCAGCATCAGTCCTTCCAATGAATATTCAAGATTGATTTTCTTTAGGATGGACTGGTTTGATCTCCTTGCAGTCCAAGGGACTCTCAAGAGTCTTCTCCAACACCACAGTTCAAAAGCATCAATTCTTTGGTGTGCAGCCTTCTTTATGGTTCAACTCACATATACATGCATGACTACTAGAAAATCCATAGCTTTGATGATAGGAACCTTTGTAAAATAATGTCTCTGCTTTTTAATATGCCATCTAGGTTTGTCTAGAATATCTTTCTGGAAAAGAAATTACTGCTTTTACTTGTAAATGAAATAAATAAATATATATATATATATAAATTTCTGGATACATTGTTAAATTGATTTTAAGAATGGTTGTATCAATTGTTTCTAAAAGAAATTGCCAAACCCTTCCAGTACTGAGTACTATAATGTTCATACATTATTACTTTGACATGTTGATGTTTTATTTTTGTTTTGATTTATTTTATCACTAGCAATATCAAACTAACTTCATGTTTATTACCAGTTTTACTTTCTCTTCTGTAAAATGTATTTTCATTTTATTTCCTCCATTTTACATTGAGATTTTAATGATGATCTTGTAGCTGATGAATAGCTTTTCTATATTAAGGGTGTCTCTTTTGTCATATGTGTTACTGAGATGTCTTCCTAGTTTTCTCTTTGAATTTATTGTTGCCACACACATAGGTGTCTCAAATTTAGTCTCCACTTTCTGAGAAATATTACTTATTTTCTTCCTTTGAAAATGTTTCCTCATCAAGAGATCAGATGATTACTTGACTCTATTCCTTTAGTTTATATGATTTAATTTTTACGCACCAGTCTATGTTCAATGCAGGATGCACGATGCTGGGGGCTGGTGTATGGGGATGATCCGGGGGGATGATGTGGGGTGGGAGGTGGGAGGCGGGGTTCATGTTTGGGAGTTCATGTACACCCATGACGGATTCATGTCAATGTATGCCAAAATAAAAAAAAAATAAAGTACACTGAACTGAACTGAACTGCATTTAATGAGGCAAAGGTATATGTTATTTAAAATTAAAACAAAAACACAAATAACCCTGTATATCTTTTATGTCTCATTCAAGTGAAAGGGTGAACATTTTTAATGTTATAATCATCAAGCTCTGTGCTCTAAATGGTTAACTCTAAATTGGGTTTTGTAAGTGTGTTGTTCATGTATGTAGCCCTCAGTAATCACTCAAAAATCAACATGTTAGGTTGTTTCCTGAGGTCCGATGCATTCACCATCCAAGTGCCCTTAAGGTAAAATACAAGCTACAGCTTGGCTTCTGAGCGTTGGTCCTGCTGGTCTTCTGACAGCTGCCCCTGCGACCCAGACACGCTCTTTGGATGTGGCTTCTCCTCAAAATGTGCCTTCTCAGCCCAAACCACCTCATCAATAAGCTAATGCTGTGAATCAATGAGAAAGATTTGCAGAAATCTTAATTAAAGAAACAACCGCTAATACAAATCATGTTTCCGATGTGTTGATGGAGCGTACGGGTGCCACTGGACAGCTGTGGGCAGTCATCAGGGGACAGGGACCGAGTCTCTTCCTCACCTCCTGGGGTTTTCTCCCGGACAGACAGGGGGATGTTTAGAGGATCAGGGTGAGCTCAGATACACATTCATAGGAGGGCAGAGTCTCCAATAGATTTATTATTATTGACAGTTTCTTTATTGTTTCCCTGTTAAGATGTTGCTCAATGATTTAGAATTTTCTTTCCCTTCTTTTTCAAAACTCAGACATTAATATAGACTTTCTTATCTATCAAAATAGCCAAATAATAAAGCAAGTTTGCAGTTTGACTTGAAAAGCTCATTTTAGTCCTCTTAGCATTATGTGATAATAGCTTTCTTAATGAACCAAACGAATGTGTCATTAAGAAGCTTCATGACCCTTTGCTGTTCATACGAGAGCCTGTTTTAAGCTGTACCTGCCCATCAAGTGAGAAAGATGTGCCATCTCAGAGGAAAGATTTAAAAATAACTGGCTAAAGAGAAAATAAAAAGGGGTGAGGAATGGGGTGAGAGGGAAAAGGGAAGGCAGCCGGACGGAGGTGGGGGGAGACTCGGAGGGAAGGGAAAGAGACAGACAGAGCAGGAGGCCCTCTGTCCTTTGGCAGAACACGGCTGCCACTGCAAGTCGATACCCAGGGTCCCCGAGCGGCTTCCTCCGAGACGTGGCTTAAAGAGGCGTCCATCTGTGCTGTCAGCGGTATTCAGCGGAGAGCTAATGGACCTTCAGAGATCAATATGCGAACCTGCACGCTGTAATGTCTAAAACCCACTCCTCCAACAGTCTCTGCTGGCCAGAAGGAGCAGCTGATGTTAAATAACCCGTTTCTAACCACCGCTCAGACAGGCACAGATGCTCTGGAGAGAGGTGTATTTCTCTTCCCCCTGGTTCCTTACCTGTGGGAGAAGGCGTTCTTTCCCTGGAAGCTGGAGGGGCTCAGAAGGACGGTTCAGTGGCTGCCGGGCCATGCTGTCTTATTTCCACGTCAGGGTTTTACCAAAGTCAGGACATCCTTCCCTGGCAGCCCTGTCATGGAGTGCTGTGTAGGAATGAGCCCTGGGAATGCAGGTCCGAGCTGAGACTGGTCCAGCCCCTCTGAGGCAGCACTGTTGTCTGAACAAGGGTGTTAGGAACACTCTAAATAGAGCACGAGTTTAGAAAAATGTTTTCAGTTTGTAGGAAAGTCATCATGACTTAGAAGATGTTAATGAGAGCATAACTCTGATAATCAATTAAATCATCTTGACCTTGGGTGGGACAGAAACAGTGGCAAAAATGTAGGACTTGTGTGTGTGTGACATTGCACAGATGATAGCTGTGTGCAGTCAGGGGCCTTGTCACTGGTCATTTTTGAGTGCCTGAGTGGCCTTGTTGTGAAAATTGTGAGAGACAGTGATCTATCTCTGCCCATCCACAGGCTGGTAAGGAGGGAATGGGGAAGGGAGCTGCATTCAGTCCCATCTTCCCCTCCTTTCTTCCTCAAGGAATTAAAGGAAAATGAATCTGAGGTTAGGAGTATAGCAACCATTCACATACTCTGTTGTTAATTCAAATTGGGCTGAGGTTCATTTCTTTATTTGATAGAAAAATAGAAGGACTGCTGAGCATTCTCCCTGCGGCTTCTGTTGCTAGTTTGCTCTGCAAATGAGAAATCCAGGGTGGGCGTCTGCAGACTGCTATTTGTAAAGCCGTGCATACACCAGAGCACATCTCCCTGTAGACTTAGAGCTGGAGGGTGAGCTCTACCTGTGTGATGAACTGGAAGGGGAGAATTCTGTCTCTACAGAAATCTGGATACTTTTTGGACACGTATAAAACATGCACTGTATATTTAAAGATTGAATACGCTCAGCGGATCTCCTCTCGAGTGGCGAGATTTAGATCCAAGTCATATATGCCGCGTATCAGCAACCATCTTAGCAGTATGCACGAGCTATTGCCCCCTAATAACATAATAAGGCTAACACATTATTAATTCATGTGATAATTAACATTATTGTGTTATTAATGTGTTATTAATGAACACATTAATAATAACACATGAACATTCAGGGTAAATCTATAGCCATTGCCAGCTGGCGCCTGGGAGTGGTATGCATACATGAATGCTCTCTTATCCAAAGCCTGTGGGCAGGAGGGATCGGTTGAGTATTTGAAGATGGATTGGAACTGGTTCAGTCATATCAAGAGACCTTATTATTCTATCATTTCCTTTTATAGGCCATCATACTCCCTTCAAAATGACATTTGGGTACACGGGTGACAAGTTCTAGTGTGAATATATACATTTCAGCCTGTTAGGCTCAGAAGCGAGGCAGGGATGAGTTTAATAAACACGTCATGTCTCCACGCTGAGTGCGTGCCTGAGTAATCGTTCAGTGGTGTTGGACTCGATGTGATCCCCTGAGCTGTAGCCCTCTATAGACTCCTCTGTCCATGAGATTCTCAGCAAGACTACTGGCGTGGGTTGCCAACTCCTCCTCCAGGGTGACTCCACAAAAGTCCCCCAGTACTGAAGGAGCTTGAAGCTCACAACATCTGAACACTCATCTCCTTCTTATAGCAGCTCTTCTTCTGGATTCAGTCCATGATGACACAGCCTGGATGTGGTCACAAGGGGGCTGTTGACCAGGGCAGATGTGCCCAAGGGGGACACCTCTGTTTCCCAGCTAGGGTCCCCACCTCCCTGCCCCCACCGGAGATGCTGGCCCCCAGCGAGACGCCTGGGGTCTGGATGGAGCCCAGCACCCATCACCCCACAGCCACCGCCGGCCACAGGGAGCCTGCAGGCGAGGATTTCGCAGCCAAGCAGAGCGACCAGGGCACGGACGGACAGCAGCTGCTCTTGTTTTACATTCTTGGCACCGTCGTGGCCATCCTGCTCCTGCTAGCTCTGGCCCTAGGGCTGCTGGTCTGCCGCAAGCGCAGGGCCAAGAGGCAGGAGAAGCAGCAGCAGCCGCAGACTGCCGCGGACAGCTACGCCTGGGTCCCCGAGCGGGCTGAGAGCAGAGCCACGGAGAATCCCTACAGGTGAAGGAGGCTGGGTCATCTAGGGGGGAGTGCGGCAGGCACGGGGACGGGGTGGGGGCGGCAGTGACCATGGCACGCAGCAGGCAGAGGTGAGGGGCAGGCACAGCCCCGCCCTGGGATCACCTCGAGGCCCACATGTGCCCTCTGGGGGTGCCACCCTGCCCCGTGTCCCCACGCCCAGGGTCCAGATGGCATGGCCCCGGAGCAACAGCTTCCAATGTGTTGCCCTTTGTTCCTGTAGTCCAACGCCCGGGACAGACTGCTGATGCTGACGAGGCCCCTGGACACTGGCAGCAGCCACCATCCTCGGAGCCAGGAGACCATCGAAAGCAGGACCCCCATCCTCCTGGAAGACTGGACAGGAATCTTAGCAAGTAGTTGTCAACCTTCTCTTTAAATGCCTGGCAGCTTGAACTGTGCAGGTATCACACGTGTGCAGTGTGGAAGCAGGGGAGGGTCAGGTGTCATTTCAGGAATTTCATGCGTGTTAACAATTCTCCTTCCCTTTCCTGTTGCAATTCAAATGTGACTGAGTTCATGTCACCCCTGATTCTGGATTGGACTTGACATGTCAGGTGCTAACAGGCTCTGTTTGAACTGCTTCTCTGCCCGCATACACCTCTATCAAGAGGACGTTAATCAGGGCAAATCTGGACTGAAATGATTTGTGCCTTCTGGTGTGATGAAGCCTGAGTCTATCAGTTGTCTGATTATGTAAGAAGCTCTGTTTCTGACGGAGGGAACATGTTCAGGCTGGAGACACATTTTTTCCATTCTTGCATTTCCATCCACTTAGACGGCAGAGGCAGGGCGTTTAGAAATCACATCTCTCTAGCTCTTCAGGTTCTAATTGTCTTCAGTTTATTTGCAAATGAAATCTGAACCATGTCAGGAAAATTGTACCAAGTGAGTAAACAGTGACTCTGGAAACTAGGGTTAGAAGGCAGGGTTTGTTTCAAAACTATGTGAGTCAATTTGTCTCAATAAATGTTCCCATGTTCCACCATGTGTTTGACTGGTGAGACAGACACTCGTGAGGTCAAAGGTTAAAGACCACTGGTCTCCGGGGCCAAGTGGCCCCACACCCCTGATGCCATCCTGCCGTCTCTGCACTCTGCCTGGGCTTGGACGCTCTGGTGATTTCTGGATGATGTGAGGGGCTGAGTCTAAAAGGTGCTGTAACAGCATTTAGCACAGTTCATGGTGGTGGAGGCCTCCTGAGAGCTGAGCCCGTCTTATGGACACAGCACAGCCAAGTCAGGACTCGTCCCCTGGGTGCTGGCCCAGTGCTGTGTACAGCACAGGTGTCCTCTGGCCCTTTTCCTTAAAAAAGAAGACAAGAGGGGATGGAGAGAGAATCAGAGTATAGCTAAGATCTTGTGCTCAGAGCCATTTTAATTTATAGCCTTGTCTCTAAGTGCCCACTAGCCAGATTTCCCACAACTGAGACTGCTGTGCTTGGTGGTGCTCGGTCCCCATCAGTTCAGCCTGGGTCCAGATGTGTATAAGAGACAGGGTAAGGAGGGAATGGGGAAGGGAGCTGCATTCAGTCCCATCTTCCCCTCCTTTCTTCCTCAAGGAATTAAAGGAAAATGAATCTGAGGTTAGGAGTATAGCAACCATTCACATACTCTGTTGTTAATTCAAATTGGGCTGAGGTTCATTTCTTTATTTGATAGAAAAATAGAAGGACTGCTGAGCATTCTCCCTGCGGCTTCTGTTGCTAGTTTGCTCTGCAAATGAGAAATCCAGGGTGGGCGTCTGCAGACTGCTATTTGTAAAGCCGTGCATACACCAGAGCACATCTCCCTGTAGACTTAGAGCTGGAGGGTGAGCTCTACCTGTGTGATGAACTGGAAGGGGAGAATTCTGTCTCTACGGAAATCTGGATACTTTTTGGACACGTATAAAACATGCACTGTATATTTAAAGATTGAATACGCTCAGCGGATCTCCTCTCGAGTGGCGAGATTTAGATCCAAGTCATATATGCCGCGTATCAGCAACCATCTTAGCAGTATGCACGAGCTATTGCCCCCTAATAACATAATAAGGCTAACACATTATTAATTCATGTGATAATTAACATTATTGTGTTATTAATGTGTTATTAATGAACACATTAATAATAACACATGAACATTCAGGGTAAATCTATAGCCATTGCCAGCTGGCGCCTGGGAGTGGTATGCATACATGAATGCTCTCTTATCCAAAGCCTGTGGGCAGGAGGGATCGGTTGAGTATTTGAAGATGGATTGGAACTGGTTCAGTCATATCAAGAGACCTTATTATTCTATCATTTCCTTTTATAGGCCATCATACTCCCTTCAAAATGACATTTGGGTACACGGGTGACAAGTTCTAGTGTGAATATATACATTTCAGCCTGTTAGGCTCAGAAGCGAGGCAGGGATGAGTTTAATAAACACGTCATGTCTCCACGCTGAGTGCGTGCCTGAGTAATCGTTCAGTGGTGTTGGACTCGATGTGATCCCCTGAGCTTTAGCCCTCTATAGACTCCTCTGTCCATGAGATTCTCAGCAAGACTACTGGCGTGGGTTGCCAACTCCTCCTCCAGGGTGACTCCACAAAAGTCCCCCAGTACTGAAGGAGCTTGAAGCTCACAACATCTGAACACTCATCTCCTTCTTATAGCAGCTCTTCTTCTGGATTCAGTCCATGATGACACAGCCTGGATGTGGTCACAAGGGGGCTGTTGACCAGGGCAGATGTGCCCAAGGGGGACACCTCTGTCCCCTCCTTACTAACCCTCAGGCTGCAGAGGGAGGGGCTGGAAAAGCGCACGTGGCATTCAGGAGCCAAACTGTTTAACGGGAAAGACGGTTCTGGGGGTTTAGACTAGACGCCATGTTGTGTCTGACTCTGCGACCCCATGGACTGTAGCCGCCAGGCTCCTCTGTCCATGGGATTCTCCAGGCAAGAATACTGGAGTGGGGTGCCATTTCCTTCTCCAGGGGAGCTTCCAACCCAGGGATTGAGCCTGGGTCTCCTGCACTGCGGGTGAATTCTTTACCGACTCAGCTACAAGGGAAGCCCAATAGCAGCTCTGATCACACCTAAACTTCCGCCCAAATATCAAACTTAGAAATGCCATTTCATGGGTAGGTGTTTCCTACTAGAAGTGGCAGCCTTCGAATATCGGCATCGTTTTTGTTGCTTTCAACATTCAGTTTGAATAAGTATCTCCAAACAAGGAAAACTGAGCAGAAGAAATGAAATTGTTCATTGATCCCTGAAAGCAAGTCATTCCTGATCTTTTCAGCCCGTGAAGTTTGAAGGTGGATGTGGGATACGAGGTTTCGCTCTTCCAGGGAGGTTCAGGAAAGTGACTAAACTTGTGAGTGGGTGATGCTGTTGTTTTGTTCTTCAAGTCTGCAACACTGAGGGCCAAGCTTCTCTTCAGCCCATGAATGAGGCCAGCAGACCAAGCTGAGCAGGATGTATCTAGTGTCCAGAGCGAGGCGCCTCGGGAAAGTAAAGATTGAGCCCTGTCTTCACCTTCGACTCTGCCCTAGACATGGAAGGTGGAGTTGAAGACATCTTCTTATTCCTTACAGCCCGAGTATCCCCCCATTTAAAATGTGCATAGTGGTAATAATCACTATCAGCATGGTCCATAAAGAAAATATATTTACTCTTATGTTAGTACATAATTAATAGCTGCAATTTATGTGTGTATATACATAAACACACACATATCACGTTGAGCTTTTCATAAGAAGCATATCATTTAAATGCAAATTGCTATTACTATTTTGTAAATAATTCAAGAATGAATAATGCCTGTCATAGGAAAAAAAACTATATATATATAGTTCCCTTAATGTATTTTGTAACCTGCAATAACTAAGGTGTGTATGTAATTTGTGTTTACATTGGATGGTTCTTTTCCTTATGATTTCTGTTATTAAATACAAACTGCAATTTGTTATGGGATAATTGGATGATAATTTATTTCAGACCACTTGAGTCCTAAAAGTACAGCTAAAGAGACCAGCTGCAGGTTCCAGATGAAACAGCAAACAAGCAATGGGCTGGCAGCACGTGGAGAGCACTGATGGCCCGCTAGGCACGATCCAGCTCTTATGAGGGGTTGAAAAGAGTGTCATGCATGTTTTCCAAATCTCAGCTCTCTGAGGGTATCCTGCCTGGGCTGAGTGCCCCATGACTTTGTGTTCAGGGCAGAAAGCATCAAGCTAGGGGGTCTGAGATCTGTCTCCACTACTGCTGGGCAGATCATGTTATCAGGAGTAGAACTGACCAATAAATCAATCACCGATCAATAAACAAATACAGAGAAACTCACCATCAGATTCATTTATAAAGCACCATATAACTAGCTTGACTACTCACCCATGGCAGAAATAAATACCTAGAAGCCATGCTAAAATGGCTGTATTGACAGGGAGATTTAACTCTTATGAAAACCCAGCGGGAAATGCCTAGAGGCTGGTGCCTGAGTTGGTCCTTATTCATCAAACCTGCTTCTTTTGAGGGCAGCCCGATGGACTCATATTCACTCTGAATCCACATGGAGAAGCCCAGGGCATCGTGCTGTTCTGTGCAGCAATATGTGCTCTGTACCCTTGCTTATCTTCCCGTAAGAAGACAACCCCCAGGCAGAGTTCTCAGGCACATGCCAAGCTCATTCTTGGGAGAATGTGAGCATCTCCGGAGGATTAAATAATTGTTTCTCAAAGGACTCAGCCACACGCACGCACACATCTCAGAGACTCAGGTAGGCCTCGGGACACCCCACCACCACTGACAGCCGTCAAAATTCTGCACCCCGGGATGGCAGGGTCATCAAGGTCAGTGCCTGAGCAGGGGCCTCTGAGACTCAGCACCCAGGGCCCAAAGCCTGCCCAGCCTCCTCCAGGAACCTAAGCACAGTCGTGATGCTGCAACAGCAAGCAAGCACGGCCCTGCATGGATGCAGCCCTCCGGGACTCGTGATTGGGTTACTTCCCCTTGAGTCCTAGGATCCCTTCAATTTCAGGGGAGGAAACCAACATGGAGGTTAGGGGACAAGGTCAAGGTCACTGAGGGCATCCTGAAGCTGACTGTGGGGCATATAAAGGGAAAGTGTAAAAGTTGTTCTGTCGTGTCAGACTCTTTGCAACCCCATGGAGTGTCCAGTCCATGGCATTCTCCAGGCCAGAATACTGGAGCGGGTAGCTGTTCCCTTCTCCAAGGGATCTTCCTCACCCTGGGATCAAACCCGGGTCTCCTGCATTGCAGATGGATTGTTTACCAGCTGAGCCATCGGGGAAGCCCAAGAATACTGGAGTGGGGAGCCTATCCCTTCTCCAGGGGATCTCCCTGACCCAGGAGTTGAAGCCAGGTCTCCTGCATTGCAGGTAGATTCTTTACCAGCTGAGCCACAAGGGAAGGGTCACACAATGATTTCTTAAAAGAGGAACTCTGTTACGAATTCAGTGGATTCATCATAGTTTTCTAATGAGTCTGGAAAAATATTGTACAAGTAGTTGATTCAGATAAAATGCACACTGGCACACAAATACACACACACAAAATCCCTCCAGTATAGCAGAAAGTTATTTTTCAACCTTACTTCACCTTTATTTCAGTTGGCAAAGGCAAACAGAGAGATTATACAGGTCAGCTAGTGTCTGAAAATGTATTTCTACCCTTTGTATATCGTTTCAGTTCAGTTCAATTCAGTCCCTCAGTCGTGTCCGACTCTTTGCGACCCCATGAATCGCAGCACACCAGGCCTCCCTGTTCATCACCATCTCTCAGAGCTCACTCAGACTCACATCCATTGAGTCCGTGATGCCATCCAGCCATCTCATCCTCGGTCATCCCCTTCTCCTCCTGCCCCCAATCCCTCCCAGCATCAGTCTTTTCCAATGAGTCAACTCTTCTGATGAGGTGGCCAAAGTACTGGAGTTTCAGTTTTAGCATCATTCCTTCCAAAGAAATTCCAGGGTTGATCTCCTTCAGAATGGACTGGCTGGATCTCCTTGCAGTCCAAGGGACTCTCAAGAGTCTTCTCCAACACCACAGTTCAAAAGCATCAATTCTTTGGTGCTCAGCTTTCTTCACAGTCCAACTTTCACATTCATACATGACCACAGGAAAAACCATAGCCTTGACTAGACGGACCTTAGTCGGCAAAGTAATGTCTCTGCTTTTGAATATGCTGTCTAGGTTGGTCATAAATTTTCTTCCAAGGAGTAAGCGTCTTCTAATTTCATGGCTGCAGTCACCATCTGCAGTGATTTTGGAGCCCCAAAAAATAAAGTCTGACACTGTTTCCACTGTTTCCCCATCTATCTTCCATGAAGTGCTGGGACCGGATGCCATGATCTTCATTTTCTGAATGTTGAGCTTTAAGCCAACTTTTTTGCTCTCCTCCTTCACTTTCATCAAGAGGCTTTTTAGCTCCTCCTCACTTTCTTACCATCTGCAGTGATTTTGGAGCCCCCAAAAATAAAGTCTGACACTGTTTCCACTGTTTCGCCATCTATCTTCCATGAAGTGATTGGACCGGATGCCATGATCTTTGTTTTCTGAATGTTGAGCTTTAAGCCTGGTGGCTCAGTGGTAAAGAATCCATTTGCAATGCGGGAGACCTGGGTTTGATCCCTGGGTTGGGAAGTTCCCCTAGAGAAGAAAAGAGCATCCCACTCCAGTGGGAATCCCATGGAGAGAGGAGCCTGGCAGACTACAGTCCATGGGGTCACAAGAGTCAGACACGACTTAGCAACTAAACCACCAGTACTACCAATATTGATATGCTGCTGCTGCTGCTAAGTCGCTGCAGTCGTGTCCGACTCTGTGCGACCCCATAGAAGGCAGCCCACCGGGCTTCCCCATCCCTGGGATTCTCCAGGCAAAAATACAGGAGTGGGTTGCCATTTCCTTCTCCAACGCATGAAAGAGAAAAGTTAAAGTGAAGTCACTCAGTCGTGTCCGACTCTTAGCGACCCTATGGACTGCAGCCCACCAGGCTCCTCCGTCCATTGGATTTTCCAGGCAAGAGTACTGGGTGGGATGCCATTGCCTTCCCCGCCAATATTGATATAGTTGAAGGTATATAGTCAGGCACTTAGAAGTACTAAGGAGAATTTCTACTTCTTGTTAAATTCTAGTCAATAGTTTGGGATTTTCAATTTTGAATATCTGAATATATAATATCTTAGTACTTAAGTTTGTTTCAAAGACATTTTGACATTTCTCATTACAAATTAAAAATTTTTATATTTTAATATTGTGTTTCACACACTGAATCACAAAAAAGATTTCCTTGAATCAATTAGGTGAAAATAAAAGTCTTTTATTTTAAATAAACCATATGTACAAGATTATCTTCTAAATTGGAGGTATTTAACATAGACCAGCCTATGATTCGGAGAAGGCAATGGCACCCCACTCCAGTACTCTTGCCTGGAAAATCCCATGGACGGAGGAGCCTGGCAGGCTGCAGTCCATGGGGTCGCTGAGAGTTGGACACGACTCAGTGACTTCACTTTCACTTTTCACTTTCATGCATTGGAGAAGGAAATGGCAGCCCACTCCAGTGTTCTTGCCTGGAGAATCCCGGGGATGGCGGAGCCTGGTGGGCTGCCGTCTATGGGGTCACACAGAGTCGGACACAACTGAAGTGACTTAGCAGCAGTAGCAGCAGCAGCCTATGATTTGCAAAGTAACAATCTAGCTATACCCTAACTGTAACTACATGCATAGAGTAATAACAAGCTCTTTTCCTGACAATGATAGTTACTTGCAGTTTCTAAATGACTGCATTTTCCCCTTTTAATTTCATGACATATTTCCAGTTATCTTTTCCATTAAGTATTTTCCATAATTTTAAATTTCATATGAATCTTAGCAGTGAATATGAACCATTTCACACTGCAAAACATTTCTTTCAATGTAGCAGATGTTAAGGATGACATATTTAACTCAGTTGCACCTATACATGGAATAATACATTTTGAGCATTTGGGTTAAAGTTGGAAATAAAGGTAATCTACAGAAGGAATGAAAATATTTTAATAACGTTATTTAGTTTAGATGATAAAAATACTTTTACATTGTCCCTTTTTGTATTTTCATATTTTTGGCAAGAAATAAATACTTATAGATCTCCTGGAATTGACTTTTTAAAGTTAAGATATTATACTATTTTTAAAATAAAAAATGTTAAAATGTTTTATTAAAATTATAGATTTTAATGTCCCAAATTTAGAAGGATTCTTGAGTGCCCCATTTATACATGGCCTACTATTAAATACTATGTGATCCTCACAGAGAAAAGAGTTGTCATCTTGAAGAATATTTCTTTAAATAAAATAGGTAACCAGTAAGGACTTACTGCATAGCACAAGGATCTATACTCAATATTTTATAATAACCTATAAGAGAAAAGCATCTGAAAAAGGATATATATATATATACATATATACACCATATATATAACTAAATCGCTGTGCTATATATCTGAAACAAACAACATTATAAATCAACTATACTTCAATTTTTATTAAAATTCACTCTCCCCCCCAAAAAACCAAAATCTTTGAAGCCAAAACTTAAACAAAAAAAGGAAAAAAATTCCTTATCTGCTTTTAATATGGAATGCCAAAAACTATATATTTAAGAGGGTCTTTATGGGATTTTTTTAGTATAACCATTAGGAAATGGACATCCTTAGGTGACAGGCAAGCCCTGTTAATTTTGCAATCTTTTGGACAAAGACATTTTGCCAATTATTATATATGTACATTACTTTAAAATATGTATTTTCAATATAGGATATAAAATAACAGTGAATAACTCCTTCAGATAACTACATTTTAATTTCTAGTAACAGAGCAAATCTAGGAAATAAACTTGTAAGAGTGTTTTGTTATTGTTGTTGTTATGAAATAACCCATAATATGTAGATGTGGAAAATCCCTATTTTTCCAGTGGTCAGATGTTTTGAACTTGTGTTGACTGACCCTTGAAAATGGCTGATTCTAACAGTCTACTGCTAAGGAAACTGGACCCGAAAGGTGCATTTCCTTGTTTTGTTCTTCCCTCCTGCCGCCCCCCCGATTTACTTGCTTTTCCTACAAACTTCATAATCCCTGCTCTTATATTTTAACTGAATAACTCTTATATTCATTGAACTGTCAAACAAGTGAACAATACAGACTTAACCAGTTATGTGGCTGAATACTGTACAACATAATTTATAATTATTTGGCCCTGCATGATTTTAAAGGTTTAGATGTTATGGAATTTAAAAGTTGAATTGGAACAGTTTACAGTTATAGCTACAGATAAGAAATAAAGACCTTATTTATATTCATTGAACTGTCAAACAAGTGAACAATACAGACTTAACCAGTTATGTGGCTGAATACTGTACAACATAATTTATAATTATTTGGCCCTGCATGATTTTAAAGGTTTAGATGTTATGGAATTTAAAAGTTGAATTGGAACAGTTTACAGTTATAGCTACAGACAAGAAATAAAGACCTTATTTCCTAAAAGCCTTCTATGGCCTGTATGATCCACTATTGGGATGCAGATATTGGGGGGGGGGGTGGAAAGAAAAAAAAACTTAAGAAAAATTGGAAAATATGCCTAAGTGTTGGAGAAGTGAAGTCTATCAGAAACATCAGATTTAGACATCTTAATTATCTGCAACAACAGTCAACCAAAAGCACTTCACAAAATACAACAATGACATTTCTGAGAATTACATGGAAAACTGATTCTTGATATGTGCAACAGTGAAGAACCTTCCCTCAACAGATACTGCAAATATGGAACATGCTTTTGAAATTCTGAGGAAAGACTAGAACATTTTCATCCCAGACAACAAATCACACCCTGTTAGCGCCATCTACCAGTTGCAGTTCAAACTGCAATGGAAGAAAAGATTGTAAAGGCCTCTGACTATAAATAACTCACTTTCTAAAACTATGTAATATACAGCTATATCTAATATGAAACACTTTATTTTGAACTCATCATTTTATACTTTTTATATGGCCTCATAATACATGATTTTGGTGGTTTCCAGTTACCCAAAATTATGTAGTCATATAGTCTATCGATCACTATATACACATATATGGGTCACACAAAAACATAGCTTTCTAAGCTAATTACTATGGGAAAATTTAATTAATTTTAATCAGGGCCAGTGTTTTCTCCAGGACAATATAGTGTTCACACTTTGTCAACGTCTTTCTAACTGTGATGATGTGTCATGGCAGAGAAACCTTTTATATCTTTCTGTATTGCTGGCCTTCTCATGGTATTCCAGGGTAGAGAAAAATTCTAATTTTTTTATTCTAGTACAGACTTGAGCTTTACATGTAAAGGCCTAAAGGTTAGCCTTTATTTTTCTCTTGTGGTACTTGAAAATAATTGAAATGAAACTTATTACTAAATCATTAAAGTATTATCACAAGATATTTTTATNAATTCTAATTTTTTTATTCTAGTACAGACTTGAGCTTTACATGTAAAGGCCTAAAGGTTAGCCTTTATTTTTCTCTTGTGGTACTTGAAAATAATTGAAATGAAACTTATTACTAAATCATTAAAGTATTATCACAAGATATTTTTATATAGTCATTTGGTTTAGAGCCTGCAGAACAGGAGGCACACTACTCTAAATTTTGCCTTGGAACACTGCTTTAGTTAAAAGACATTAAAGTCTCTCATGGGCATGTGGTATAGGCTTTTCTTTCCAAAACTAACATTCAATTGGCTTCAATCTCATTTCCTACCCTCCCTTTCTTCCTCTTCCTTTTTCTCCTCCTCCTTTTCTGACAGAAGCCGGGAAATTATTTGAGCATTTTGAAATAAATGTCCTTTTGGGGTGC
Organism: Oreotragus oreotragus; assembly: GCA_006410675.1. Lineage (NCBI taxonomy): Eukaryota > Metazoa > Chordata > Mammalia > Artiodactyla > Bovidae > Oreotragus > Oreotragus oreotragus. The sequence goes on along the minus strand of SJYX01014713.1, from coordinate 407,656 downwards.
AACATGTCTCTCTTTTCACTACACAATTAGAAAAGCAGAAGAGGCTACGTAAACCCTGAGAACCAGTCCAAACTGTGAGGCTAAAGGGTAAGCAAGTTTCCAAGACGAAACACAAATGCTTCCATGGGTAATTGAATTGGCTTTGGCAATTAAATCCATACTAAAGCTTCAAAAAGACAGTTTGCTTATAAGCATAAACGTACAAAGTTGTACACATTATTGCCTCAAAGTATTTCTTCTTTCATACATAATCTCCATTATGTATTATAAATGAAATGAATGAAAAGAACATTTGCTGGATCATAAAGTTCTATCTGGTTGACTTTGTTAAAAACTTTATGCAGAATTTTAAAGGACTACAAATAATGTTCTGATCATTTTACTTTTGGGAAGAAAGAATATTCAGTTAGCACTTGTCCAGACCTCAGCAATATAAAGGCCTTTTCCTTTTTGGAAAGGAAGCTGTTTTATACACTTGGTTGACTTCACAAAAAAACAATCTGGGACGCAAATGTAGGCAATTTAAACTAGTCGTTTGGGTGAAAATCTTTCTGTCTTCATCTCACTCAAAATATTACCTAAATGTAATCTGAACCATTTAAAGTAGCTCTACTTAAATCGTGTTATGTTTTCAGTAGTAAAGACTGATAACTTGATAGTTCCCAAGGGTTTGATTCTTACAGTTTAAGTACAGAGTTGACATTACATGCTATTTTTCTGAAAATCCCCAGGGCTATAGCAGAGATGAGATAACTAAAGATGTACAGAGCTGTTTAGAAATCTGGAGCTATCTTCAAGCCCAGTACTATTGGCCAACAACTCTACAGATTTATTCATTCTCACATTAATATAATCTTATTAACTGGTCATTAGAAGTAGATAGTGAAACCTTGGCCTCTTATTTCTAAATATATATGTATACATTATTTGTACTGTGAAAATACCATTAAATATACTTTGTAGGTGTTATTTTTGGAGGTTAGGAGTTCTTTTTTTCATTCTAACACAAAATTAAAATTTTATTACCAGAAAAGCTCTTAGTTCAGGCCATTATTTTCTCCTCCAGACAACTGCTTCACTCCTTGTTTCCCTAACTTCAACCACACATTCTTCAGTTTTCCTGAAGATAACCTTTCCACAGTTATCACATTGATCTTTTCAATGTGATTATCCCACCAGTTCAGTTCAGTTGCTCAGTTGTTTCCGACTCTTTGAGACCTCATGGACTGCAGCATGCCAGGCTTCTCTGTCCATCACCAAATCCTCAAACTTGCTCAAACTCATGTCCGTCAAGTATGCCATCCAAACATCTTATCATCTGTCATCCCCTTCTCCTCCCGCCTTCAATCTTTCCCAGCATCAGAGGCTTTTCCAATGAGTCAGCCCTTTGTATCAGGTGGCGAAAGTATTGGAGTTTCAGCTTCAGCATCAGTACTTCCAATGAATATTCAGGACTGATTTCCTTTAGGATGGACTGGTTGGATCTCCTTGCAGTCCAAGGGACTCTCAAGAGTCTTCCCCAACACCACAGTTCAAAAGCATTAATTCTTCGGTGCTCAGCTTTTTTTATCCATGCATGACTACTAGAAAATCCATAGCTTTAACTAGACGGACCTTTGTCAGCAAAGTCTCTGCTTTTTAATATGCAGTCTAGGTTGGCCATAGCTTTTCTTCCAAAGAGTAAATGTCTTTTAATTTCATGGCTGCAGTCACCATCTGCAGTGATTTTGGAACCCCCCAAAATAAAGTCTCTCACTGGTTCCATTGTTTCCCCATCTATTTCCCATGAAGTGATTGGACCGGATGTGACGATCTTAGTTTTATGAATGTTGAGGTTTAAGTCAACTTTTTCACTCTCCTCTTTTACTTTCATCAAGAGGCTCTTTAGTTCTTTGCTTTCTGCCATGAGGGTGGTGTCATCTGCCATGAGGGAGGTTATTGATATTTCTCCTGGCAATCTCGATTCCAGTCTGTGCTTTATCCAGTCCAGAATATCGCATGATGTATTCTACATATAAGTTAAATAAGCAGGGTGACAATACACAGCCTTGACATATTCTTTTCCCAATCTGGAACCAGTCTGTTGTTCCATGTCCAGTTCTAATTGTTGCTTTCTGACTTGCCTACAGATTTCTCAGGAGACAGGTCAGGTGGTCTGGTATTCCCAGCTCTAAGAATTTTCCAGTTTGTTTAGATCCACACAGTCAAAGACTTTGGTGTAGTCAATAAAGCAGATGTTTTTCTGGAACTCTCTTGCTTTTTCAATGATCATATGGATGTTGGCAATTTAATTTCTGGTTCCTCTGCCTTTTCTAAATCCAGCTTGAACATCTGTAAGTTCATGGTTCACATACAGTTGAAGCCTGGCTTGGAGAATTTTGAGCATTACTTTGCTAGCGTGTGAGATGAGTGCAATTGTGCAGTAGTTTGAACATTCTTTGGGACTGCCTTTCTTTGGGATTGGAATGAAAACTGACCTTTTCCAGTCCTGTGGCCACTGCTGAGTTTTCCACATTTGCTGGCATATTGAGTGCAACTCTTCAACAGCGTCATCTTTTAGAAATTGAAACAGGTCATCTGGAATTTCATCACCTTGACTAGCTTAGTTCATAGTGATGCTTCTTAAGGCCCACTTGACTTCACACTACAAGATGTCTGGTTCTAGTTGAATGATCATACCATTGGGTTTACCTGTGTTATTAAGATCATTTTTGTATAGTTCTGTATATCTTGCCACCTCTTCTTCATATCCCACCATCGCTGCATAAAAAGACACACTGGTATTCAACAGCAGTTCCTCATGTTAAGACTTGATCTCCTCACTTCTCCATCTTGAATCTGAAATTCAGCCACACTGAACTCATGCCAGTTATTTTAAAGGCCATATACTTTCTGTCTCAGTCACTCACTCCTAACCCCAATATCATATATTTAGGATCTGTTCATATTTTAGTGAGGGATAGCATTCTACTAAATGCTTACTAAATCCATCTACTTTTTTGGGTGGAGGGGTACACACAGTGTGGCTTGATGGATTCCCTGACTAGGGGTCAAACCCTGGCCCCTGGTTGTGAAAGTGCAGTCCTAACCACTGGGAATCTCCTGCCCTCTATCTACTAAAAGAGCAGGCCTATGAGGTCTTTCTTGATCTCTTCAATGCTCTGTTCACCTATCCAGGTTACCTACTCAAAGTGTACTGTAACCACGTCATAAGTAGTTTTCATGAGTCTATAAGATTTTAAAGGCAGAAACATACTAATCCACTTAGTTATCTTAGAACTGGACAAGGCCTGAGGTAACCAGTAACAGTTTACTGAAAACATGAATGGATGACTGAATAAACAAACAGATCAACTGAACAACTTTAGAAACAAGGAAATTGAGAGACAGCTTGATTCAGAGACTTGCCTGAGGCAACCTACTGAGGAAAAACTGTCAACTTACCAGATGACAATTATTATTAACCATGCAGTATTCCTCCCCTTCTGATATGTTGATAGCAGTACCAGAAAAATCTAAGTATCCATACCATTAGTTTATAACTAAATCTTAGCTACAATAGGCCAGTAAGCATAATATGTTATTTTTTAAAACACTTCTTTGTATTTAAACAAACTATGTACTTTGGCCACCTGATACAAAGAGCTGATTCTTGGAAAAGACCCTGATGCTGGGAAAGACTGAAGCCATGAGGAGAAGGGGACGACAGAGAATGAGATGGTTGGATGGCATCACCACCTCGAAGGACATGAGTTTGAGCAAGCTCCGGGAGTTGGTGATGGACAGGGAACCCTCGTGTCCTGCAGACCATGGGGTTGCAAAGAGTCAGAAACGACTGAAAGACTGAACTGAACTGAATAATTTGAATATAGTGACCTGTGCCTCATGCCTAAGGTGGAGAACAGCTTTGGCAGCTATGATTGAGTGACAACCCTTCTTATGAAATAACTAGGCTGCCCACTTAGCCCTCTTCTCCACAGTTTCTTGAATACTTGAGTTTTCCTGACTTCCTCCAGTGATTTTTGGTTGTTGCTGTTGTTAAGTTTGGAGAAGTACAGCCAGCTGGCCAGAATCTGCTTCCCATGTGTTCTCAATAATCTTTATTCCTCTAAGGGCTAGCCTATGCTCTCAAACCTGACTACACGTAAGAATCACCAGGGTAATCAAAAAATACCAACAGGTAACACTATAACGAAAGACAGTGATGAAATTGTTCAGGGGTGGCTCTTGGGCAAGAATAGGTTATCAAAACTCCTATCTGATTCCAATGTGTGGTTAGACTTGGCCAAGTCCATTCTTTACTTTTCCAGAATGGCCTGACTTTTAATTTGATTTGCACATTTCTGCACACAGCTTTCGGGGCAGGAGATGATGCATGCCAATATATAATGACTATTCAAATGCAGAAAGAATGATGCATTTGAAAACACTGTTCTGTCCTTGTGTTTCAGTTTGGGAATGTGGCTTGTCAATAATGCCTATGGGGACCAATGGGAAGATAAGGAACCATTGGATTCCCTACCATCAATGTCTGACCTTGTCTTGGAAAGAACATACTGGAATCCTTTCCAGATTTAGTTTTGGAAAGCCCCTCAGTTTCTCCTGGAAGTTGAGGCATGTGGTGGAAGTGTCTGAATACAGAACAAAGAACCATTTCCCCTAATTCTCAATTCCTGCATATTTTTAAACTCGGTTCCCATTCCCCTAAACTCCGTGCCTTGAATATGTGACCTGAACAAGTCCTACAGCAATGTTAAATGTTTAAAAAGATACTGCTAGTAGGCAGCCCTCCAGACTCCTCAGTCCACGGGATTCTCCAGGCAAGAATACTGGAGTAGGTTGCCATTCCCTTCTCCAGGGGATCTTCCCAACCCAGGGATTGAACCTGGGTCTCCCACATTGCAGGCAGATTCTTTATCCTTGGAGCCATAAGGGAAGCCCAGTATTAACACATAAGATTAATGAAAAATGAACAATGAGCTATACTAAGGAGGCAAAATAGAGAGATAGTAGCACTCAATAGTAGCACTCTAGAGCCTTGTGCTGTGCTAAGTCATGTCCAACTCTTTGCAACCCCCTGGACTGTTGCCTCATTCCTCGGTCCATGAGGTAATCAAAGCAAGAATACTGGAGTGGGTTGCCGTTTCCTTCTCCAGGGGATCTTCTCAACCCAGGGACTGAATTCAGGTCTCCTGCATTGCGGGCAGCTTCTTTACCATCTGAGCCAACAGGGAAGCCCCGCTCTAGTGTCTTACGACTACCTAATCAGTGATGATATAAATTCTGGTGTTGGTGGAGATTTAGGCAAAGCAAACTGCAACTAAGGTACCAGCCAATTCACCTGTCTTTTCTATGCCTCCTTTTCAGAGAAGTTGCTATAGCTCATAGTATCTGTCAACTCAGCAGTGGGTCTGGAGAAACCCCCACCTCTGGCCATTGCTGACTGGACAAGAACAGACATTTGATTTAAAGCTACTCAGTTTATTGGTTGGCTAGTGACCAACCGGCTTCTCTTCCAATCACTCATACTAATGGTGTCAGAGATATGAGGGTTTTGGACACTGAAACCTTACGGTTATATGTTCCATGGGCTAATGACCAATTTCACCAATGTGCAGGTTGGTCATTAAACAGAAAAATGTGGTTCCAAATTAAATGTACAATGAATTGGGTATTTGGATTAAAGAGTGACAGAAAATCACCCAGTGTAACTCTCCCTTGACACGACCAGGAGCGAGAGGGGAAGCTCACCCAGCTCACTGCCCCCAGAACCCCATCGGCCTGAGCGAGCCGGGGCACCAGGACCCCAGCCCTGCCGAGCCTTCCTGGCGCCCGCGGCCCCTGGCCAACGACCTCAAGCTCATTACCCCAACCGCGAGTTCCCACACCCTCCAGGCCGCTGCGTGGCACACGAGCAGCCCTCGTGCCTCTGCGCCGGAGCACCCAAGGGCCACCTGGGCCCGGGGCTGCCACCTTGAGTCTCTACGTCCCCCGGCTTGGTGCGGGTCCTGCTAGTAGGCAAGCGCCAGGCCACCCCCAAGTGGATGTCTGGTTAGCGGTCAAGGCTGCCAGCTTTCACTTGCCACCTCCTCGCAGCCTCTGCCTCGTCGTCTCTTCTCTCCAGACAGCCTCAACGGAGCTGAAACAGCCACTCCTGTTCCCAGCCACCAGGCCGGCCCGCAGCCCGTCGCCGGCACCGGAAACTGGTGCCTCGTCCCTCCTCCTCTTCCCACGCAGAGGGGCTAGTGCTCTGCAGACTCCCGGCCGCCGCGGGCACTGCGGTCTGCGCACCAAGCTCAGTACCGCATCCAGCTTCACCGCCACGGGAAGGATTACCGGTTCCCGCACGCCGCGGAGCACGGGAATCGGGCCAGGCGCCACAGGATGGAGTGGTGTCCCATACGCACAGCCCCCCTGTCGCGCCAGCTGCAGGGCTGGCTTGCTCATAGGCATACAGAGAGGGGGCAGACCCTTGACTGCTGGGGTCCTTGCTTCTGGAACGGCATCAAGCACAGGCCTCGGTGGAAGGGTCCTCCTGGACCCTCGGCTCGTAATGAAGATGTTCCGTTCCATGAACCGGCCTAAATGAACAGAAACTTTTAGAGCCGCTCCCGGGGCTTTGATGACTTTTTGGTTGCTGGGAAGCCTTCTGTGTTTCCTTCAAATTAATTCGAGAAATTCCCGTATTCATTTTTACCTCAGCTACTTTTGGTTCATTAAAGTAACACTGCCCTTGATCACGGAGAAGCCAGTGGCAGCCCACTCCAGCGTTCTTGACCGGAGAATCCCAGGGAGGGAGCAGCCCGGTAGGCTGCCGTCCATGGGGTCGCCCAGGGTCGGACACGACTGAAGCGACTTAGCAGCAGCAGCCCTTAATTAGGAAAATAATGAGTTCAAGAAGGTAAATATCTGTATTTTGATTTTCTTTTGGCACAAAAAGATTAGGTTTGGATTGACAAATGTTCAAGGAAGGTTTTTTCACCAGAAGATCAGCGTGGAACGAACCATAGGCTTATGGATGGAGGAAAAAGCGGGAGAACTTGAAAAATGAGAAAGGCATTTTGAAAGTTACTGGTTACTTCATATCAGTAAGATCTTTCTTATATAAAACATCATAATATTTTTTGCATGTCTAGAAACATTTTTTGATACTTTTAAAAGGCTACGTGGGTACACTGCTAAGAAATGTGTTAAAAAAAAAAGAAAAGAAAAAAAAATGCTGTCATTGGAAAGAATGGTGATGATGGTAATGATAACAATTATTAATTATATGCCAGGCTCTGAGCCAAAACCACAAGGAACTTCATATAGAAGATAATGTTGAATTCTAACAGCAGTTTTATTAAATACAAGTTTTATGAATATCATGCCTATTTTATGGGTAAGTAAAGCTGAAGTCACAGAGTCCAACGTGCCTGAGCGACTAAACACAGTCCACCACAAAACTAAGCTTAGATTAAACCCTGTGTTTAAAGTCATGTCGCTGGAATGTGGTTATGCAAATTCTGAAGGAATTGAGTCTGTTTAAGAGGCTGTGATCTTAACCACTCTGCTTTTACACTTGGAGGGTAACTTTCCTCAGTTTCTTGAGTTGGAACATTATTCAGGGTAGTGGCAAAGCAAACCATCTAGAAAGGGAGAGGCTGGGAGTGTGGCTGTCTGACCAGACAAAAAGCTGTAACATTTTGTTACAAATGGTGTTCTCGGCATGCAAGGAGACTTTGTAAGATTTATTTTGAAGAAAAGATTATCTTGACACGTCTCAGGAACTTGATCAGGAAAAGAAAGGTAAGTCAGAGGACCACTTCAGTACTTAGAACAAAATAAAGATATGGGCTTGGGTTATGGTTGTCCAGGTTTGTGGAAGTTGGTAAAGGAGAAAAAGAGTTATTGATAATTTTAAATTTCGAGACTAGTGGACTAAAACATTATGGTGCTCTGGGGAGCAATAGGAAAATTTGAAAGTGTCCATTCTTTTCTATGAGGGAAGGAAAAATAATTTTACTGTTCAAATTGCGAGCAAAGATGTGAGACAGATCTTTCTTTTGTTCAGGGGAATTGTTTTCCTCTTCTGTTCTAGACAAGCCTCCTGAGCGTGGAGCTCGGTATCTCACATCAGTATTTTAGCTGGTCTTACTGTGTTCTTTGCCTTGTTCTCTGGGACTGTGAGTTTTCCTCCCTTATGCATATTTCGATAGCTGGATAGTATACTATTGTATGCCCTGATATCCTGTTCTGTTTCCCACAAGGATCCAAGGTTATGGAGATCTGTAGCTCAATACAGTGGTTGGAGTTTCTAACCAGCAGTAGCTCTTTGGTGCTGACTTTATATATTGTTGGATCCTTTCTTACTGACTGATACGCCTAGTTCTCATGATATTGTATTTTTCTTACCATCCACTTTATTAACTTGGTAACTGTTCCTACATAAGCCTGAATATCATAGATACCTATCTAGTTTCCAGAAAGAAACTATTTCTAGTGGGGCTAATTCTACTTGGGTCACAGTCCAAATATTTTTGTTCTCCCATTGGTGTAGAATTCCTTGATTTTATTTAACAGATCAGATATAATGTGTTGCTATAAATCTATAAGTTAGTAGCCAGTGTACCAATGTTTCCTTCCTCTTTTTAAACTTGTAGTCACAGGAAAAGGAAACCACCAATAAGCTTAAATTCTTTTCTTTTTTATCTTATACAGTGAAAGTCATTCTTATGTTTGACTTGACCAATTCTATCTCCCAAATGTAACCACTACAGAATTTGCTAAGTGAATCTTTTCTGATTTCTGCACATTGATACATATCTGCATATGCACTCTGATACATTTATTATATTCATTAATTAGTTTCTTTGTTTATAAAACTAGAATCATGGTATGTATGTAAGCTTGGGCATTTTTATCCACTTAATTATTATATATAAGCTTACAAGTCAATATCTCATTTCATTTAATCATTTTATAGTACTCCTTGAATGAAGGTACCGTATTTTTGTTATTGTTGTTATTTTACTGATGTTGAAACTGCATGTAATATTTGCAACCAGTATTGTTCTGTGTGAGAGTGTGAATTGTGTGTGTGTGCTACTTAGGCTAATATAACTGAAGATTAGATTCTTAAAGGCTAAATTATTGGGGCAAAGAATAGGCAAATTTTAAAATTACATACACATTCCCAGAGTATGCTTTAAAACTCCTATCACCAAATATTTGAGTGCCCTTTTACCACAGACTTGCCAACATTGAATGCTATCAATGGTTTGATTTAGTTAGGTAGTTGTGTAAAAAATATAATATTATTTTAATTAAAGTAATGAAGATGAGGATCTCTTTATGTTTGCTGAGACATTAATTTGCATCTTCATTTATTTTATTCATTTGCTTGTTTACTGAATTTTACTAAGTTGTTTTGAAAATTATTTACTAAGTTCTATCTCCCAGATTTTACTAAACATTTTAGACAAAAGCTACTCTTTATTAATACGCTATTTGCAATTTTACTTGGTGTAATTTATTAAGGTAAATACATTTTTCTTTTTGAATGCAGTATTTTAAACTTTGCATTTTAAACAGTGGTACCTAGAATGATTAAAAATGCATTAATGTAACAACACTAGTTTTTTTGGATTTGCATTAAGCAAGGACTACATGGAGAGATAGACTTCATTTATCTGAATGGACATACAACAATAAAAAACTCAACCACATGCACATACTCTTTAAAAAATGTAAAATATATCAGCTTTGTACAGTCTGCTCTTAATAATGGCAGTATGTTAAAGGAAATTTTAAAACTACTTAGCAGACATAATTGAAATATTTACAAAGAATTAAAAAATTGAGATTATGCTTGTCAGAAGTATTGTGGTATATACAGTTCTTCATATGCTATATTTTTAAGGCACAGCCAGTTTTAGCATATTTGTGAGAGACATGTATAAACAAATTTACTATGTTATTTCCTTGCAAAGTATTGTTTTACGACTTCATATTGATTATGAATATAATAGTGATTGCAGTGGCAATTTAGGGCTAGATTTACAGGCAACAATAAGATTTCAGCGAATGTGTTTTTAAAAGATGAAGACTGAGGCCTTGAAAGAGAAATAGAAGATGAGAAATTATCATTTCTGGATCTGGAGAGAGATGCTCAAGGAGCAAATCCCAGATTACCATGGGAATCAAGATAAAGATATCAGACTAGGGAAACTTTCCTTCATTCATTTTCTCACCTTTGTTTCAGCTCAGTCTCTTTTAATTCCTCTAGGAAAAGGAAATCAGTGATAGAATTGAATGTATGCCTATACCCATGTATCAGTAGACATCTATATCATTCTTCTGTAATTTTTTTTCCCTATGAGTAAATCAACTGCAAACTTCCTTCACCACTCCAGATGATCTTGAATTATGAAAAAGACATCTCTTAAGAGAATTTCAAAGGAGAAAAATTCTTGCTGTCAGAGAATTATAACCAGCACGTATGTCCATTGTCTCTTAAGTATGTAATTAGTGTGCAGTCAGTTTAAACACTATATACATTAAAATCAATCAGTATGTGTGGATTGGTGAATGATTTATCCAGTATTTCTTGTGTATTTATGATATGCTAAAGAGTACAATGGTGAGTCAAACCAGCAAGTTTCTTTCATGAAACTCAAATATATAATACTATATCAAGAAAATAGTGGTATGGTATAAATCATGGTCTTTGGAGTCTCAGATATTTAATCTTGTCCCAGCATTGTCGCTTAATAGCTATATAACCTTGGGCAGTTTATTTGACCTCTCTAAGTGGTCTTAATCATTTTGTCAGAGATTATTTCCTCCTGTCATTCCAGAAGGTATAATAGGAAGAACACTGAACTAGAAGTAGAGTCTTGGCTTGTTGGCGTCCACTCCTGCCTCCTTTCTCCTACTCACTCTGGGCCTCAGCTTCCTTATCTGTGAGAGAAGAAGATTGGATCAGGTAAGCTGCTTCTTAAGCTTCTTAAGGAAGCTTTCTTAAGCATCTCCATATTTTAGGATGCAAGAAACCTGTCTTCACACTTAATTTCACATTCATGAGGTACAATTAGCTTTCCTAGACTTTCTCCATTCCTTTGATTTTCAAGTTCTCTTGCAAGACTGTAGTTTTGAGTCAAGGAACAAAGTATGTTGAACGTTTTAAAGTTTCAAAATCATTTATTTACAAGAAAAGACCTTTTGCCATTGGATTTCAAACAACGATAGGAGTGGTTTTAAGAAACGCAGTCTACACTATAACTTATTTCCCAAGGGCTCCAAAAGACAGACCTCTCCTTCTAAAACTTACATTTTTGGGAAAGGTGGAGCTGAACTCTCATCTGTAGAAAACATCTGTCAGAATACATGACTCATTGCCAGAAGCCCTCTTTTGGAATCTTTTCTTAATAACAACAATGTATAACAAAAAGACGCTTTGTATTTCAGTAATGTCTTTATTTAGACCTCCTTTCCAATCCATTTATAAACATGTCTAAGAAACAGGCTATGTCTAGACTACCAAACAAAAAAAGTCACCAAAATCGAACAGGAAGAGTGTTGGAGCATTGCTGAACTGCTGTGTTCAGAAGTTTGAATATTCACAGTAGTTTATTCCATTTATAAGTTTCATATAGATGCTAAGAAAAAATACAAATTTTATGGCAGCAGATTTCATTTAAATCCTTCTCTATAAATTTGGATGCATGTAAAATATCTTTGTTAATTATGATTGGGGCTGGTAGTCTAAAGAAATGTAGGTTATGCCATGCTTACACACACAAAAATGCTAAACACAGAAATAAGAGTGTCTTAAAGTATTTTACCCATTTTTAAATTGTAATATTTTCTAATTACTGAATTGGGGGACGTCTTCATGTATTCGAGACACAAGTTCTTTCTCAGATACATGTCTTAGAAAAATTTCATCCTAGTCCTTTGATTGTTTTTTTGTTTTCGAAAAGCAAAAACAAAAGTTTAGTATTTGGAAAAGTTTAGTATTTCCACATAAATTTGGGAAACAAATTGTAGATTCCTAAAATACAGTCTACTGAGATTTTGATTGGGATTGAATTGAATCTAAAGATAAATTTGTGGGAACTCCTTGGTGGTCCATTGGTTAGGACCTGGAGTTTTCACTGCAGTGGCCCAGGTTCAATTTTTGATTGGAGAACTATGATCCTACAAGCTGCACAGTGCCATCAAAAAATAGGAGATACATTTGCAAAAAATTAATGTCTTAGTAATATTGAGTCATCCAAGTTACAGATTCAAGATATTTCTCCATTTAATCTAGTCTTCATTTTATCTCAGGTAAGTTTTGTTATTTTCAGTATAGGTCTTATATCTCTTCTGTCAATTTTATACATAAATGTTTCATATATTTGATGTTATTAAAAATGACATTATTTTCATAATTTAATTTCCAGTTACTCACTGCTAACATAATAGAACTATGATTAATTTTGTAAATTGATCTTGTACCCTTGCAGTCTTGTAAATTCATTCACTAGTTCTGATAGCTTTTTTGTTGATTTTATAGGGTTTTATATGCAGATGATTGAGATGATTGCCTTTTATTTCTTTTTTCTATCTGAATGCGTCAGCTAGAATCTCAAGTATAGTGTTGGTAATAGTGAAAATTATAACCACCTTACTTTGTTCCTAACTTGAAAGGAAAATATTTTGTCTTTCACCATTAAGTATAAGCTGGTAGTTTTTCGTAGATGTCATTTATCAGATTGCAAAGATTTTTATCATTATTTACATTTGAAATAAATGTAAATTTGAAATTTACGTTTGAAATTCATCAGACTCCACAGAGCACACACATTTGAGAGTAGTGTTTAGAGGCAAAGGATATGGTACAGAATGAAACAGAATATGCAGGCAGGCAGCATTATCTGAGTGATATTCCACAAGGGAGTTCTGGTTCATATGCATGTACCACATGTGTACCATGCTGTGTCTCCAGCTTGAATTGGCTGGTGTGTGCAAGGATTGCTGGCTCTAGGGGAGTTCCCTGAGACGCTTTCATTGGCCATTTAATCTGTCAAGCAAGCTTGTCAAAGTGGGTATGCTAGTGGCAATCATCAGTAAAGAAACTGACTGAGATCATCAGAAGAGTTTCAGACCTTAAACAGCACATCATAGAGTCTGCTTCCTTTATCTGGTCCTAAAGTCACAAAGCAAGCACCCAGGCAGTCTGGTGAGATAAAGAGCCTTTCCAGTCCAACACATTGTCTTCTTATCCTTGGAAGTTCACTTCTGTTCTTAGTTTGCTGAGAGTTTTTATCAGGAATTGATAGTGTATTTTGTCAAACACTTTTTTCAGCAGCTGTTCAGATGATCACATGGTTTTGCCTTTTAAAGCTATTAACAAGGAGAATCACACTGGTTAATTTTCAAGTGAAATTACATAGGCACTCCTGGGATAAACCATATTGCTCATGATGTATTTCTTTTTTTTTTTTTTTTTTTTACATATTGTTGGATTGAGTTGCTAAATTTTTAAAGAAATGTTTACATCTATGATAATAAAGGATATTCATCTCTAGCTTTCTTTTGTTATAATATTTTTACTTGGTTTTGGGTCAGGATCATTATGGTCATATAGAATTGGGAAATGTTCCTTTTTCAATTTTCTTAAAAATCTTTTGCAGAATTGATATTATATTCTTCTTAAATGTTTGGTAGAATTTTCCAGTGAAGCTGTTTGATCTGGAATTTTTGTTACAGGAATATTTAAAACTAGTAATTTGATTCCATTTGGGGCTATTCAGACGACCTGTTTCTTTTTGAATGAGCTTTATTAGTTTGAGTCTTTAAAGGAAGTTTTTCAATTCTTACAAAACCTCAAATGTATTGTTTTAGAATTTATTATATTCCCTTATTGTTTCAGTACGTTTAAAATTTGTAGTGACATCACTTCTCTTGTTTCAAATTTGGTAATTTGTAACTTCTCACTTATCAATCTGGTTAGAAGTTTTATCAGTTTTATTGGTCTTCTCAAAGAAGCAGTTTTTAGTTTTATTTATTTTGTACTTTTCTATTTCCATTTATTTCTGTGTTTCATAATTACTGTTTCATTTCTTCTGTTTTCATTGTGGTTAACTTTGTTAGATTTGATAATTTATGAATATAGACGAAATGCTCAGTTGTCTCACTCTTTGTGACCCCCTCCAACTGTAGCCCACCAGGCTCCTCTGTCCATGAGATTTCTCAGACAGGAATACTGGAGTTGGTTGCCATTTCTTCTTCTTCCAGCGGATCTTTCCAATCCAGGAATTGAAACCACATCTCTTGCATCTTCTGCAATTGTGGCATTTTTACCACTAAGCCACCTGGGAAACCCACAGAAGAATAGACCACTGATTTGATAATTTTCTTTTATAACATAGATATGTAGTGCTGTGATTTTGTCTTTTAATGCAGTCTCAGCTGTAGCTCAGACTTTCTGATAGGTTGTGTTTTCATTTTTCTTCAGTTCAGAACTTTCTTTTTTCATATATTCTTTGACTTATGGATTATTTAAAATTTGGTCTTATAGTTTCCAAATATTTGGGGACTTTCCTAGTATTTTACTATTACTAATTCAATTTTGGTACGAGAGCATACGTCATATAATTTGAGACCTTCTAAACTGAGACTTCTTTTATGGCCCTGAATAAAGCCTTTCTTGGGAAATATTCTGTGTGCACTTGAAATAAAGGTGTGATCTGTTGTTGAATGGAGAATTTCATTAATATCAATTAGTTCATGTTGTTTGGTCATTTTGTTCATGGTTTCTATATCCTTAAAGATATTCTTAAGGATGCTAAAGCTGAAACTCAACATTCAAAAAACTAAGATCCTGGCAACCTGTTCCATCACTTCATGGCAATTAGATGAGGAAACAGTGGAAACAGTGACAGACTCTATTTTGGGGGCTCCAAAATAACTTCAGATGGTGACTGCAGCCATGAAACTAAAAGACGCTTACTCCTTGGAAGAAATTCTATGACCAACCTAGACAGCATATTAAAAAGCAGAGAGATTACTTTGCTAACAAAGGTCCGCATAGTCAAAGCTATCGTTTTTCCAGTAGTCACGTATGGATGTGAAAGTTGGAATATAAATAAAGCTGAATGTTTTCATTTTTCTTCAGTTCAGAACTTTCTTTTTTCATATATTCTTTGACTTATGGATTATTTAAAATTTGGTCTTATAGTTTCCAAATATTTGGGGACTTTCCTAGTATTTTACTATTACTAATTCAATTTTGGTACGAGAGCATACGTCATATAATTTGAGACCTTCTAAATTGAGACTTCTTTTATGGCCCTGAATAAAGCCTTTCTTGGGAAATATTCTGTGTGCACTTGAAATAAAGGTGTGATCTGTTGTTGAATGGAGAATTTCATTAATATCAATTAGTTCATGTTGTTTGGTCATTTCGTTCATGGTTTCTATATCCTTAAAGATATTCTTAAGGATGCTAAAGCTGAAACTCAACATTCAAAAAACTAAGATCATGGCAACCTGTTCCATCACTTCATGGCAATTAGATGAGGAAACAGTGGAAACAGTGACAGACTCTATTTTGGGGGCTCCAAAATAACTTCAGATGGTGACTGCAGCCATGAAACTAAAAGACGCTTACTCCTTGGAAGAAATTCTATGACCAACCTAGACAGCATATTAAAAAGCAGAGAGATTACTTTGCTAACAAAGGTCCGCATAGTCAAAGCTATCGTTTTTCCAGTAGTCACGTATGGATGTGAAAGTTGGAATATAAAGAAAGCTGAACACCAAAAAACTGATGCTTTTGAACTGTGGTATTGGAGAAGACTCTTGAGAGTCCCTTGGACTGCAAGGAGATCCAACCAGTCCATCCTAAAGGAAATCAGTCCTGAATATTCATTGAAAAGACTGATGTTGAAGCTGAAACTCCAGTACTTCGGCCACATGATGCAAAGAACTGACTCATTGATTGGAAAAGACCCAGATGCTAGGAAAGATTAAAGGAGGGAGGAAAAAGGGACGACAGAGGATGAGATGGCTGGATGACATCACTGACTTGATGGACGTGATTTTGAGCAAACTCTGGGAGTTGGTGATGGACAGGGAAGCCTAGTGGGAGAAACTAGGTTAGTGATTTCCTAGATTCGGGAATGGTGCACATTGGTTGGTTGGAATTACGAAAAGGCCAGTGGGAAAACACTTGGAGTTGATGGATCAGTTTAACAACTTGATGGTGATGGTGGATCCATAGATAGATAGATAAACATTAAACACTAAATATGGTGAGCCAACTATATTAAAGTAGTGAGAAAAATCAACACAAGGTACTTCATACTAAATTCAAAACAGAAAGTGGAGGAAATCTGAATTTTAAGGGTTCCGAGAATTGATCATCATTGAGACTGGGACAGTTACTGGTGGTATTTTAGAAAGTGTGACTTAAACTTTGTCTTGAAGTTAATGATTATGTTCATGAAGGGAGTTTATGGTTAAAATGGACCCTGATTTTCAATAGTGCTAAACATTAGCAATTTCCTGTAACTTTACACAGAAGGAATGTCTCCATATGGTACAAGCAGAAAACAATTGTATTCTGTTTCCCCTTTGCCTAGTCAAACTTTTCCGTGGGGCTCATTATTTCCTGTCTTCGGTTACATGCAGGGTAGCCCTCATGTCTTGTCTAGTCTTATTTCAGTAATTAAAATGCCTAGACTCATGTAACTGGCAAGCCCATTTCACTTAGAATCAATGATCTCCTCTCTCCACTTCCCCTTGTACCTGTTCAGGTGTGGGGTCTTCAGTAAAAAAAAAAAAAAAAAAGAAAAGAAAAGAAAGAAGCCTTCAGTTTTTGCATTTTTCCAAGTCATTGCTTCTTTCTCTCCAACCCCTCCGCGTACAAGCTGCCAGCTTCCCAACCCACATTTCTGCCCTCTCCAGTGATGCCGGGAGAAAAGAGTTAGGGGAAGGAAATACCTAGTACTGTCATGATCTTGTTTTAAAAACATTCAACTCTTTACGTTATTGGAGTGTTCTACTGCGCTTCTGGTTACTCAGGTAGTGTGTCTTTTTGTTTGTCCCTTGCCCTCAGCTCAGGATTCTTCTCTCAGCTTTCTGAAGATATACTCATTTGATTGGGTAGTATCAAACCTGCAAATGGTCCTTTTTAAATCCATTGCTGGCCACCAGCTCTTTCTTGTTTGGCACAACTCTAGGTATAGGACACAGCCCATTTTATTGCAGGGATGTGTGGGATAGCTACCTCACTTCCTTCCACCTCTGTCTCTCCATCCTCCTATATTTCTCAAGCACTTGAGTGCTCTTCCTTCACTCCAGAGCACATATATCAAGGTCTCCAAATGGTTAGATTAATCCCCCTCTTAGTGAATTCAGTTAAGTATAGAATACCATCCTTACTTTTCTGACACTTTGAGTAGAAGGCAGGAAAAAAAAAAAAATGCCATAGCAGTTTGACAACTATATCCAGGGGAAAAAAAGGTTATTTTCTCTTAGCTTCTTCTTTTTTAAAATTTTTTTGACTTATTTTTTGGCTAAGGTAAGTGGCATGCAGAATCTTAGATCTCTGAGCAGGGATCAACCCATGACCCCTGCAGTGGAGTGGGACCACCAGGGAAGTCCCTTTCTTAGCTTCTTAATCCTTGAAATGTTTGTGAGTATTTAGGGCTTGTAAACCAGTTTTCATTTTTGTTTTCTTTTCCAGTCTGATATAGGCAGTATTTCACCTCAGCGTGGGATACGGAAGCACTTGCTCATTATTGTTTTTTTCTTGGAATTTGAAATCTCAGTCAGAACTGAAACAGAAAGGTTTCCATTTTGACATTCTGTTAGAAGACTATATACTGCCAAGGGTAGGTTGTAATTGAATTCTACTGTCAGAGTCTCTGGTTCTTAGAATATAACATTGCAAGAGGTATCATTTATAAGCATCTTGAAAGAGGTGTGACTAGAGTTAGGTTATTTAGTTTTTTGTTGGTTTGCTTTTATTTTGAACTGTGTCAAGATGGTATTAAAATTTGGATTGAATAACAAAGCAAAGTTATGTATAACTTAAAAAATGACTATCAAAAAACGATCTTATTAATATAGTCATTTCTCATGGAAGCTATCAGAATAAATATTATTTTAAAAAATAGATATTTCTTATATCATAGATTTATTTAGATTGACATTAAAATAATAATTTACTTCTTGCAACTAATAAGTATGATTAATTCTTTTGGGTATGGGATAGTATGACTAAATGCCCAAATAGTTTTTATTATATCATGAATTTATCAATCAAAGCTTCAGGTTGAAAAATTTATAAAAAGTTAAAATAATAAAGTCTTGTGCACCCCAGTGTTCTTAACAGCACTCTTTGCAATAGCCAAGATATGGCTTAGTAAGATGTAATATATGTGCATATAATGGAATATTACAGAGCCATATAAAAGAATGAAATATTGCCATTTGCAGCAACATAGACATTGAGAATACTAAGTGAAGTGAGTCATAAAAAACACAAATATTATATGATTATCACTTAATAGCAAACCTAAAAATAATATAAATAAATTGATATACAAAACAGAAACAAACATGTAGAAAGCAAATTTATGGCTACCAAAGAGAAAGATATATACACATCTCATATAAAAGAATGAAATACTGCCATTTGCAGCAACATAGACATTGAGAATACTAAGTGAAGTGAGTCATAAAAAACACAAATATTATATGATTATCACTTAATAGCAAACCTAAAAATAATATAAATAAATTGATATACAAAACAGAAACAAACATGTAGAAAGCAAATTTATGGCTACCAAAGAGAAAGATATAAACTGCTACACATAAAAGAGATAAGCAGTGAGGATTTGCTGTGTAGCACAGGGAGCTATGTTCATAATTTTTTAATAACTGATAATGGAAAATAATCTGAAAAATATGTATGTGTGTGTGTATGGAAAGTGATGTCGCTCAGTCGTGTACGACTCTTTGTGACCGCATGGACTGTAGCCTGCCAGGCTCCTCTGTCCATGGGATTTTCCAGGCAACAGTACTGGAGTGGATTGCCATTTCCTTCTCCAGGGGATCTTCGCAACCCAGGGATTGAACCTGAGTCTCCCACATTGTAGACGGACACTTTACGGTCTGAGCCACCAGGGAAGTCCAGGGAAGTGTGTGTATATATGTATATGTATAACTGAATCACTGCTGTACACCTAAAACTAACACCTTTTTGTAAATCAACTATACTTCATTTTTAAAAGATTGTTGAATCTAAAAAGGAAAAAACAGATAAAATCTTTAAAACTATTTCATAAAATGGGGATATTAATGTGTAAATTTGTTAGGACGTGTGTCAGAGACAAAAATCCAGACAAGTAAGGTAAATGATTTTATCTAGGCCTAATAGAGCATCTCAGAACTGAATATTAAAGTTATGAGCAGAGTGGTTTCCCTCCAAATGTGTTTAGCTGGGAATACACAGTTTATAGGCTTCTCAACAGTTGTATAACACAAGAGAGAAAATACTTTGCGGGGAAGGTATGGGAACACAAATATCTGAGAATGATTTATTCTAGAACAGGATGTACTTGGGAAGATCTACTTAATGTTCTTATAGAAGATAGAGGAAAAGATTGCCTGAATCCTTTCGTAAAAGACTGATTTGAACTTGTTCCTGGGTATGAATCACATCCCTGTATGTGGGTGCTAAGTCGATGTGTGTGTCAGGCAGTATGGCTTTTTATAGGCAGGATAGCTGATGAGCCAAGAGAAACAATTTCTTTTTCTGTATTGCTCGCAAATCGTCTGGTAGATTTGCTACCAGATTCTGAAGTCCAGTGAAATATTATAACTGAGTTTTAAAAAAGGAACTTATGTCCACTATAACAAAGTTATGTAATACATATTCTAACAGATCAGTGATGTTAATCATATCTAATTTAGTCATATGTATTTATGGTAAATATAATGAAACATTTATTCCATAGTCACCACTAAATAAGGTCAGTTTTAAAACTCTTGAGAAAATAATATATAATGTTCTCTGATTAAATACATATTACACAAAGCATGACCAGATCTCACCAAAGTATTTCCCTGTGACACTCCGAGGTGCATGTGATTTTTATAAATACTTTCTTGCATTATATTGAGTTCAAAATCAGTGACATATGTTTAACATTACCTGTTGAAGAAATTCCAAGTTTACTTTCAATAGTTAAAGTAAGCAGATGCTTAGAAACATAGAAAATTCTTATAAACTGTCACTACCTAACTGTCACCTGTCAGTGTTAACATTTTAAAACTAACAGGAATTCACTCACTGGCTGGAGCAATCCCATGAAAACCGTGCCCAGAAAAAGTCTGGGGAAATGAACATAAAAATATCATGCAGATGAAAGAAGATAAAAGGAGATAGTCTACTAAATTTTAAAGAGATCTCAACTGACCCTTTTCCTGCTTTGATTGTTGCTTGTGTAGGATGGCTAGGAGCCATCCTGGGTTCTGAGGAGGGAGAAGGGGTTTCTGCCTGGGATGGTAATCTAGAGAGGTCTCTTTTTCTGAACTGGCCAATATATGTGGCACAGCAGATGTGTGTGTTGCCAGTATGCCGCGAGTTGTCAGGATATAAGAGCCATCAATGTATCTAGATTCTGGAGTATTGTATCAGTCAGCTTTGGCTGCCAGTTTATACAGAATGGTGCAAATGTTTCAGCAGGTGGTTGCTAAGGTGGATTGGCCATCACTTCCCTGGTAGCTCAGCTACTAAAGAATCTGCCTTTAATGCAGGCGATCCCAGTTTGATTCCTGAGTCAGGAAGATCCTCTGGAGAAGGGATAGGCTACTCAAGCCAGAACTCTTGAGCTTCCCTGGTGGCTCAGCTGGTAAAGAATCTGCCTGTAATGTGGGAGACCTGGATTCTGTCCCTGGGTTGGGAAGATCCTCTGGAGAAGGGAACGACTACTCACTCCAGTATTCTTGCTTGGAGAATTCCATGGACAGAGGAGCCTGGAAGGCTACAGTCCATGGAGTCACAAAGAGTCAGACACAACTGGGCAACTTTCACTTTCCAGTTTTGTTAGGGTTGGAGTGATTCTGCCCTTGTAGCTGGGATATTGCTACAGACAGGTTGCTGCAGGAGTGGATTGTTCTAACAGCAGTTTTGGAATTCAACCTTTTCTTGCTCCAACAATTTTCTTCTGGCTAGACATATCAGAACCATCTGTCACACTCCCATCTAAGCAAGAAGTAAGAGAATGGATCTCTGGAAGATAACTGAAGTTTTACGTAATCCAGACAGTGGGAATATCTTCCTCCCCAAACTCTCTTCCCATCTTAAACCTGGAGGAATGTGGATGTTATATCCCTAATGGTTGTCCTCTGCCAACCTGTAGAGTCTGAGTGAATCAAAGTGTTAGCTTTACCAGTTACTGGCTGAGCAACTCTTAACCCTTGTGTACCTTAGTTAACTCATGTAAACCAAGCAGAGCAATCAAACTTGACAATAAAGATTCTGGAATTGGAATTCCCAGCTCTACCTTCTGGCTTAATCATCATTAGCAAATTATGTAACCTTTCTGTGCCTCAGTTTTTTCATCTGGAAAATGGGGATCATAGTGGTAGCTACCTCATGGAGTTGAAAGTTAAATGAGTATAAGTACTTAGAAGCTGGCACATAATAGACACTGTATAAATGTTATTATTACTGTTCTATCATCATCATGGTGTTTTTCAAATAATGGAAAGTTGGAGAGTTTTTGACATGATGATTAGATGTCAGTGCATTTGTTGGCCAGTGTGATCAGGTAAATCTTACATACAGGTGAAACTTCAGAAAACATAAGTAGATAGAGAAATAGTTAAGTAATGTAACATATATTATAGATAATAGTATTTAAGTGGCATTTCAATATTTCCAATGGGCTGTCATTTTTTTCTAACTTTTCTATGTTCAAAAAATGTATAAATAAATGTATCATTTAAAAAAGTACAAACTTGAAAAAAGCTCGTAACTGATAAAGAGTAATAAAGCCATGCAAAGAAGAAAAGGGAAAAATTATTTATCCTGTGGTTGTTAGACAATTGGCTAGCTTCTATCAAAGTAAATTTCTATTGGAGGAAATTTTAAAGGTTGAGAAGTCAAGTAACAAAAAGAAAATATAGGGGAAGAATTAAGAAATCCTGAATAAAGATGAATTTTATAAAGTTAAAACTTATCACAGTAACATTTTAGATTTGAATAGGACTAATGGAGTGGTGAAGTGAGAAGTTTGGTAAATGTTCTCCACAAAAACAACAAATATCAGCAAAACCAAGTCTTTCAGAGCTCTCAAGATTAACCAAAGGCTTCCAACAATCTGAAGAGGAATTCTTCAAGAAAAGCTACCAAACTTCAGTAAAAACACTGGAGTCTTTGATGTTTAAGTTGGCCTACTCCCATTTCCCTGTCCACAGAAATGCAATTTAAAACCGCAATAAGATGTCACTTCATATCGCCTAGAATGCCTGTAATAAATGAGACCGACAGGAACAAATGTTGATGGGAATGTGAAGAAACATGCTGGTGGGAATGAAATTTGTACAGCCACTTTGGACAGTGGTTTGTCAATGTTTCAAAAAGTTAAACATAAAGTATCTTCACAAGAGAACTGAGCACATTTGTCCC
>SJYX01014713.1:349165-381828 GCA_006410675.1 Oreotragus oreotragus | reverse complement strand
TCCATTGCATTGGTGATGCCATCCAGCCATCTCATCCTCTGATGCCCTCTTCTCCCTCTGCCCTCAGTCTTTCCCAGCATCAGGGACTTTTTTTTCAGTGAGTCAGCTATTTGCATCAGATGACTAAAATACTGTAGATTCAGCTTCAGCATCAGTATCAGTATCAGTCCTTCCGATGAGTATTCTGGGTTGATATCCCTTAAGATTGACTGGTTTGATCTCCTTGCTGTCCAGGGGACTCTCAGGAGTCTTTTCCAGCACCGCAGTTTGAAGGTGTCAATTCCTCGGTTCTCTGCCTTCTTTAAGGTCCTGCTTTCACAACTGTACATGACCACTGGGAAAATGATATGGACCTTTGTCTTGACTATAAAGACCTTTGTCAGCAGAATAATGTCTCTGCTTTTTAACACACTGTCTAGGTTTATGATAGCTTTCCTGCCAAGAAACAATCATCTGATTTCATGGCTACAGTCACCATCCACAGCGATTTTAGAGCATAAGAAGAGGAAATTTCTCACTACTACCTTTCCCCCTTCTGTTTGCCATGAAGTAACAAGGCCAGATGCCATTAACTTAGTTTTTTTTTTTTTTTAATTTTAATATTTAGTTTTAAGCCAGCTCTTTCACTCTCCTCCTTCACACTCATCAAGAGTTTCTCTTTGCTTTCTGCCATTAGAGTGGTATCATCCGCATATCTGAGGTTGTTGATGTTTCTCCTGCCTGTGTTGATTCTAGCTTGTAACTCATCCAGCCCACCATTTCTCATGATATACTCAGCATATTGGTTAACCAAACAGTATGATAGCAAACAGCCCTGTCATAGTCCTTTTTCAATTTTGAACCAATCAGTTGTTCCATACAGAGTTCTGACTGTTGCTTCTTGACCCTCATACAGGTTTCTCAGAGACAGGTAAGTTGGTCTGGTATTCTCCTCTCTTTAAGAGCTTTCCACTGTTTGTTATGATCCACACAGTCAAAGACTTTAGCATAGTCAGTGAAACAGAGGTAGATGTTTTTCTGGAATTCCCTTGCTTTCTCTATGATCCAATGAATGTTGGCAATTTGATCTCTTGTTCCTCTTTCTTTTCAGAACCCAACTTGGATATCTGGAAGTTCTTAGTTTGCATAATGCTGAAGCCTAGCATACAAGATTTTAAGCATGGCCTTACTAGCATGGAGATGAGCGAAATTGTCTGATGGTTAGCGCTTTCTTTAATACTACCCTTCTTGGGATTTGGGATGAGGAGCGACCTTTTCCAGTCTGTGGCCACTGCTGCACCTTTCAGCTTTGCTGACATATCAAATGCAACACTTTGATGGCGTCATCCTTTAAGGTTTTGAATAGCTCTGTTGGAATTCCATTGCATCCACTAGCTTTATTAACAGCTGTGCTTTGAAAGGCCCACTTGACTTCACACTCCAGAATATCTGGCTCTGGGTGACTGACCACACCATCATAGTAATTCGATTCATTAAGATCTATTTTTGAGGAAGGAATGGCAAACCACCCCAGTATACTTGCTGTGAGAACCTCATGAACTGTATAAAAGGACATAGGAACGTGCTCATTGTTAAATTACTCATCATGTCCCCCAGCTGAAAACCTGGTGTCACTCTTGAAGAAGAATTTGCATTGGCAACAGGAGGGAGGCTGGGTTAGTGCTTCTACCTGACTTGGGCATATGATTCAGAGCTATGGAATCTTAACTATGATGCCAAAGCCTGAATCTCTCTTGGGGGCCTTTACTTTTCATAGGTATAGTTTTACTCCCTGTGATCTATGGTTTGGCCAGCTTCTCCTTGTTTGAACAGAAGGAGCTGAGAGTGGTTAAAGGGATGAGGCAAAACAGCAGCTGTATTTTGAGTGGTTGCCCACCACCCAGTGCTTTGCATTCCCTCAGTTGTTCTTCCCATCTCCCTCCTGCCATAATTTCTGCTCATTTAGATTTGAGCAGAAGGAGGCTCAAATGCCTCCTTCCCTAGGGAATCATCTCTACTTACCCTCTACCACCACATTCAGTTACTCTTTACTGAAATAACTTTATTATTTATTTCTTCTATGGTATTTGCCTCATTTATTCCTTCAGAATAAATTCACATGAATTATCATATATTTATTTGCTTGGTTATTATCTATCTGTCAAATGTGACATATCCATACAATGAAATACTATTCAGCAGTAAAAAGAATTGACATTTGCTGTAACATGAAGAACTTTAAAATATTATGCTAAATGACAGAAGCCAAGCACAAGAGAGGATATATTGTCTACTTCTATTTGTATGAAATATCTAGAAAATACCAATTTTTAGATAAATAAATTAATGGTTGCCTAAAGCTGAGAACAAGAATTAGCCATAAGTAGATAAGAACAATCTTATTGGAGGAATAAAAATGTTCTCAAAATGATCCATGGTGATGATTCCACCAGTCGGTAATAATCTTTAAAATGTATACTTCAAATGGATGAATTGTATGATATGTAAAATATTGCTCAGTAAAATTCTTACAAGAATATTTTAGGCCAGCTTTTCCTCTCAGCACTCAGGGAGTACTTTGCTGGGTATACTCTGGGACCAATGGCCTGGAAGTCTGATTGGACAAAGAGCCAGAGTTTCAATTGCTAATAATTTGCTGTGCCTGGTACTGAAAGCAGGGATAGAGAGGAGAGTGTATGAAATAGTTTCTTGGAAAACCTTTGGATGAAAAATCCATATAAAGAAAAAAAAAAGAAAAAAATTCTTTAAAAAAGAAATTATATTTTAATTTTTATTTTGGATTTTTATTTTATATTGGGACACAGTTGATTAACAATGTTGTGTTAGTTGCAGGTATATAGCAAAGTGATTCAGTTATCCATATATATATGCTGCTAAGTCACTTCAGTCGTGTCTGACTCTGTGTGACCCCACAGACGGCAGCCCACCAGGCTCCTCCGTCCCTGGGATTCTCCAGGCAATAACACTGGAGTGGGTTACCATTTCCTTCTCCAATGCATGAAAGAGAAACGTGAAAGTGAAAAGTAAAATTGAGGTCACTCAGTCGTGTCCGACCCTCAGCGACCCCATGGACTGCAGCCTTCCAGGCTCCTCCATCCATGGGATCTTCTAGGCAAGAGTGCTGGAGTGGGGTGCCATCGCCTTCTCCACCATATATATACATCCTTTTTCGAATTCTTTTCCCATTTAGGTTACTACAAAGTATTGAGCAGAATTCTTTGTGTTATCAGTAGGTCCTTGTTGGTTATCTGTTTTACTTATTTATTTATTTTTGGGTGGATCTTAATGCAGTCTTTTTTTTTTTTTTGCTCTTCATTTTATTTATTTTTTTACTTTACAATACTGTATTGGTTTTGCCATACATTGACATGAATCCGCCACGGGTGTACATGAGTTCCCAATCCTGAACCCCCCTCCCACGACCCTCCCCATATCCTCTCTCTGGGTTATCTATTTTAAATATAGCAGTGTGTACGTGTCAGTCCCAAACTCCCAATCTATCCCTTCCCCCATAGAAAGGGGCTTTTGGACGTGAAGTTAAATTGCTGGACGAGAGTCTACTATGTGAAAGAAAATTTGAGGCCAAATTTAAGAATCAGAACTCAGATACACTTTTTTAATGACAAAGAGGTAGCTAAGTGGCCTTGGGCAGCTGTGTGTAAAATCGAGCTCATAGTCTTTCTCTTCCTAGATTTTGTCTAAGGAAATAAACATGGATAGGTAACCAAGGAAAAAAACAAAGTAGAACTTCATTGTTATAAACAAGCATCTTTTATCATTGAAGCTGAACTTGAGGAAAATCCAAGTTACAATTGCAACATTTCTTTACTGAATACTACTGACTCCCATACCAAGAGTATTGGGAGGGCAGAAGTTCCGTAGTCCTTCTCCTAGAGAAATTACTGAGGTCCTGTTATGTGGCCCCATTGTATCTGTTCAGGCATTTGTTCAATAAGGATTTATTAAGCATTTATTGTATGCTGGGCACTATGCTAGTTGCTGGGGATACAATGGTGAACAAAACAGATACAATCCCCTTGCCCTCGTGGAGCTCACATTCTAGTTGAGGAAGACAGGCAAAAAATAAGTAGACACATAGAATAAGATAACTGCATATATTTCACCTTTCTCCTCATAGCTGTTTAAAAATAACAATTATCAAGCCAGTATCATGCTTCAGGTAATCTTCTAAGCTCTTGGGATATAGCAGTAAACAAAACAGACCTCAGATGCTGCCTTCGTTGAGCTTGAACTCTGAAAGGGAAAGAAAAGCAGAAGCACAGAAGTGAGTATGTCAGGTGTGTCATATACTAACGCTATTGGAAGACGCGCACGCAGACGGGCACGTGCCCTGCTGTGGGAAGACGCGCACGCAGACGGGCACGTGCCCTGCTGTGGGGAGACGCGCAGGGAAGACGCGCACGTAGACGAGCACGTGCACTGCTGTGGGAAGACGCGCACGTAGACGGGCACGTGCCCTGCTGTGGGGAGACGCGCAGGGAAGACGCGCACGTAGACGAGCACGTGCACTGCTGTGGGAAGACGCGCACGTAGACGGGCACGTGCCCTGCTGTGGGAAGACGCGCACGTAGACGGGCACGTGCCCTGCTGTGGGAAGACGCGCACGTAGACGGGCACGTGCCCTGCTGTGGGGAGACGCGCAGGGAAGACGCGCACGTAGACGAGCACGTGCACTGCTGTGGGAAGACGCGCACGTAGACAGGCACGTGCACTGCTGTGGGAAGACGCGCACGTAGCCAGGCACGTGCACTGCTGTGGGAAGACGCGCACGTAGACGAGCACGTGCACTGCTGTGGGAAGACGCGCACGTAGACAGGCACGTGCACTGCTGTGGGAAGACGCGCACGTAGCCGGGCACGTGCACTGCTGTGGGAAGACGCGCACGTAGACAGGCACGTGCACTGCTGTGGGAAGTGGCGCACGTAGCCAGGCACGTGCACTGCTGTGGGAAGACGCGCACGTAGACGAGCACGTGCACTGCTGTGGGAAGACGCGCACGTAGACAGGCACGTGCACTGCTGTGGGAAGACGCGCACGTAGCCGGGCACGTGCACTGCTGTGGGAAGACGCGCACGTAGACAGGCACGTGCACTGCTGTGGGAAGTGAGCTGCAGTCACAGTTGTGGGGTCGGGGATACTTCAGAAGGTGGGGGCAACTTTAGGTGTTGCTCACCAGAGTTCTTGGCCTCCTTAATCAGTAAAACTTGACAAGAGGCCAGACAAGAAATTCGGGCAAGCCTTTACTGGGACTCTTGCTTCAGCAGGAGGTAATGAAAGCAAGATTCCCTTGTTCACTCACTGGTGGTGGGGGTGGGGTGAGCTAGTTTCTTATATGGGATGAGTGTAGAGGTGAGTGGAGAAGGAAATGGCAACCCACTCCAGTATTCTTGCCTGGAGACTCCTGTGGACAGAGGAGCCTGGTGGGCTGCCATCTATGGGGTCGCACAGAATTGGACACGGCTGAGGCGACTTAGCATGCATGCATGCATGTAGGGGTGAGTCCAGCGGTGGGGCTAGAGGGGGAGCTTCGTGGGTCTTCCCACCTTCTTGGTGATTCTGTGTGCTTGGCGCAGTACCCTGGTTTTGCTGCTAACACCCCGCTTCTTCTGGGGTTTGGGTCTTTTTGTATCTTGTGGGGTTTTTGTAATTAATCCCAACCGCACATACACGCAGTTATTTTTAGTTCGCCATTACTTTCTTTGTATTTTGGTGATGTAGGAGACCTTTGTCCAGGTGCAGGCACTTCAGCAAATGGTCCCAGGTCCCAGCCTGTGTTATAGGAAGGACAGAACCTTAGATGAGGCATATCTCTGTATCTGAGGCAGTCACCACAGTGGCTAACAGTTAAACACTACTCACCAACAGCAGTCTCAGCTACGTTGACCAGTCCTTTCCTGAAGAGAGATCCAGGCCCATAATATAGTCCAGTATTTTCAAACTATGGAATTACAGAATGAATCATTCATCAATTGTTATATATAGGTGTATGTATAGGTGTTTAAGTCCCAATATGGTCAAACCAGATGAGGAGGTGACACCGTTTTTGTTTTAAATCTGTAGGTATATGTCTGTCTACCAAAGGATCTTAAGTCATTAGGGCTATACTATCTAACATAGGTTTAAAAAAGTGAAACAATTATCAAAATAAACATAAGTAGAATACTTTAGTGCTAAGTTTTTAGGTACAAAATACATGTGTAAGAATTCAGAAAGTATGATAGTATACTATTATAAAGTATAAAGTATAATAGTGGAAGAAATCAAGGAATGGATAGGTTTTTACTTGGGCATTTGCCATCTCTTTAATTAGACTTAGTAAAAAATAATACTATTGTTTTGTCTTCTTTTTTTCTCAAATCCTTTATGATTTAAGCAAAAAGATGATAAAATCATATATATAAAGTTCTGTTTATTTCAAGCCTTCAACAAATTCTAGTTCTTTTACATTTAATCACAACCTGATACAAGGTAATTTAATTTATTTCATAAAGACTTTTCATGAGTGTATATTTTCACAAATAGTAATAACTATATTTATTGAGTAACTTCTATGTGTCAAGCATTATGTGGAACATTTTAACTATCTTAATTAATCCGATAACATCCCTACCAAAAATATTCCAGTCTTAATTATCTTCATTAATATATGAGGAATCTGAGAGTTAGAGCCTCTAAATAATCTATCTAAGATTATCAGGTACTAAGCACATTGACGATCCAGCCCCATCCTTGGGGATAATTGCAAAAGTCATGAGAGCTTTATTGCAAATAATCCTGTCTGATGGCAACAGGAGAAACATTCCTGATATGAAACTGAGTATCAGAGATAGTAGTTATATATCAGTGATATGAGTAACACTCCTCAGTCTGGTCTCAAACCCCAACTTTAGCTCTTCACCTCAAATCTTGAATGGAACAGTCAATCACCATGTGACCATTCACTTTTCTACCAAAGGATCTTAAGTCATTAGGGCTATACTATCTAACATAGGTTTAAAAAAGTGAAACAATTATCAAAATAAACATAAGTAGAATACTTTAGTGCTAAGTTTTTAGGTACAAAATACATGTGTAAGAATTCAGAAAGTATGATAGTATACTATTATAAAGTATAAAGTATAATAGTGGAAGAAATCAAGGAATGGATAGGTTTTTACTTGGGCATTTGCCATCTCTTTAATTAGACTTAGTAAAAAATAATACTATTGTTTTGTCTTCTTTTTTTCTCAAATCCTTTATGATTTAAGCAAAAAGATGATAAAATCATATATATAAAGTTCTGTTTATTTCAAGCCTTCAACAAATTCTAGTTCTTTTACATTTAATCACAACCTGATACAAGGTAATTTAATTTATTTCATAAAGACTTTTCATGAGTGTATATTTTCACAAATAGTAATAACTATATTTATTGAGTAACTTCTATGTGTCAAGCATTATGTGGAACATTTTAACTATCTTAATTAATCCGATAACATCCCTACCAAAAATATTCCAGTCTTAATTATCTTCATTAATATATGAGGAATCTGAGAGTTAGAGCCTCTAAATAATCTATCTAAGATTATCAGGTACTAAGCACATTGACGATCCAGCCCCATCCTTGGGGATAATTGCAAAAGTCATGAGAGCTTTATTGCAAATAATCCTGTCTGATGGCAACAGGAGAAACATTCCTGATATGAAATTGAGTATCAGAGATAGTAGTTATATATCAGTGATATGAGTAACACTCCTCAGTCTGGTCTCAAACCCCAACTTTAGCTCTTCACCTCAAATCTTGAATGGAACAGTCAATCACCATGTGACCATTCACTTTTAATAAAAAATTTAATTGAATAATTGCTTTATAGAATTTTTTGGTTTTATGTCATACATCAACAAAAATAAGCCATAGGTACACCCATGTCCCCTCCTTTCTGGACCTCCCTCCCATTTTTGTGATGAGAAGTTAAAAAGCCAAAAGCTAAAAACCTGAGTAATGACATGAGGTGATAGTTATTTGGTAAAAACTAACAAAGATAATTCAGTTGCATAAAATTTCATAGAAGTATGTGATCTTTAAGATTTGCTATGGAATAGGGATGATTCTCTGAAGATACATAGAAAAATCAGTCCAGCATTGGAGGAATGGAATGCAAAGTTTAACACAAGCCAATTGCTGAACATTGTCTTTGCAGAGAAATTCTGTAGTATGCAATTGCTTTAGCTGAAGCACATGGAGTTAATCATGCCATAATCGAGATTTTTTTTTTCACCTCTCCTTGAAATAATTAGCCACAGCCTGTAAGTGCATTTTTCATGTCGAATGGACAGTGGCTTCAAATAAATTGGAAAGCGGACATGCAAGAGAGTGAGAAAAGAAGACTGATTTGATGCATGAAAGACAAAATATCAACATCTCTTGTGTAACCACTGAACATGTGTCAGCAAATGTGAGGTCACTATTCACTGGCAATAATAAAACTAAAATAGGTAGTGTATTATGTAAGAGAAGCAACAAAGTAGAGCTTATCTTGCCTATCAGCCAGTAACTTGCAGAATATTGAGGATAGCACAGGGATTTAGTTAACTCTGAATTCAAACAATATGAGTGAAGGTATGATAAAACTTCTAGAAAACCTATGATGTCTGCAGAAGAGCGAAAACCTTATTGCTTCCTTGATCAGATCAAAGTTGATGAGATATGTTCTGCCTAGCACAACAGTTGAGATAATGATGGCAAAGGAGGGTATGTTACAAGAACATTTATGTTCTGGAAAGCATAGGAGATCTTTTATTCAAGACAATTAACCAATAATACTAGGTTAGGTAGTTCTATTTTAGTTCAGGTTGTATGACTTCTGCCTTTGGTCATCTGTATCTGAATTTTCAGTAAAGAGTAGTCATTGTATTTTTTGAATCTCAGTTTAGTTACTGTCAGATTCTAGTTGCATGAATAAAAGTGAGACTCACTTCTGGTTTGGTCATGCTAAGACTATTTACTGCCAAAACTTATACAGTGTATCACCAACCACAAATAATAATAATAATAGCAAGTATAATAATTGCAGTGTTTTTATAAGACAACTTTATATATCAACTCCTGTAACTGTCATAATACACTTTGAAATAGATCCTATTATATTCATTTTACTAATAAGCAAGCAGAGATGCCAAGGGGTTGGATGGCTTTACTGCCTCACACAGCTAGTAAGTAGCAGATATCAAAACCCAGTTGTCTCTTCTTTAGAGTCTCTTAACCACGATATACTGTACTATGAACTGTGACAGCTATACTGAAACCACTTGGCTATCATACATGCCATACTCTCCTTGAATCTAACTAGAGGTTTCTCATTCACTACTGCTGACCATGGAGAATCTCTTTTTGCTTCTTCCCTAGGGGCTAGCCCAAGTAATATTTAGGAGAGTGCCATAACTTACCTGTAGCCTCTGGTGGAACCAAGTTGCTTTTCTTCTATATTATAGAACAAGGTCCTGGGAGGCCTAAATATAAGGTGAATGGAAATTTACCCAATTCAAAAGAACAGCATCCCGTATATCATAAATAAGAATGCTCAGAGGGGCTGTGTCTAAACTCTGCTTATATAAACTTGGACTAATGATTGAAAAATGTTTTTAAAATACTCAAAAAAAAAATGTTCTGAGGGGTTTTAAAATGAGTAATTGATGTTTGTGGTGTCCAGGGACAAATTAGTCATTCAGAAATTTAAGAAAGGAAGAAAAACCCCATGGGTGTTTCTCCAAGTCATATTTTTCTTCTTCTTTTCTTTCCTGTTGTCTCTGTTTATTGTAATGATCTGTCTGATTTTTGGATAGTTCCATTCTCTCTTGATGTAGCTGAGATCACCTAAGAGGCATGTGTGTGGTATTGCATTTCCTGGGTGTAGAAGCAGTCCTGAGGTTAGTCAGTGACGATATAACAGGTTGGAAAGCAGAGAAGGCAGTCCTGCTAACCTAGGGCTTCTCTCTCCCTATAGCCTAATAATACTCTGGATACATGCTCCTACATCTTAATTTTGTTTTTACAAGCTTCGCCATCCCATTATCCATGGCAGCAAGATGTCATTCCTTGATTGTCTCTCTTTCTAGCCTAAAACCTATTAGACTTCTATCTTTAGAATTAAATTATTATAACCAAAAGATTTAAACTTCTGCCTATTCCAAATATTGACCTGCCCTAGAGAAATTGTCTTTTTAAACTCATTTGGGCTCATTCTCACTTTGACCTCTATCCAGAATCTCCTATACTACTGTCGTTTCAGCCACTATTTGTGTCCCATTGTCATGGAGACTATTTTTCTGACCCATAACTTCACTGACATCCCTCACCCCTTGCCCTGTCCTTAGGCCATAAGCCCAACCTAGAACAGCTATTATTTCTGATGGGCTCTGTCTTTATGCTCCTTTACATATTAGAAACACAAACTCTATTTTCAGTCAACCATGATACATTATTTGATGCCTGATTCACTAATTTCCTTTTTGAGGGTCTTTTTTTGTGATTAAACCTGTGATGTTTAGCACATTACTTGGTGTATAGTGGACACTCAAAAATATGTGTTGAAAAGGGGAAGAAAAGAGGTGGGAAGAACATGAAGTCAAATGTTCTTATGTTCCAACTTCAACTTAACCTCTTCTTAGTTGTGTGAATGTGAACGAATAAATTAAGCTATGTGTAACATATATTCCTCTCTATAATGGGGGACTAATAATACATTTTATGTAAATTAGGAATAGGTAATAGTTTTTGCCTTTAAAAACACAGTAGAATATTGTTTAAGCATTGGAATAAATAAACTGAATTTAAAAGATGTACATATCATATATAATTATATATGATTTATATCATATATAGTTATATGTGTATATGATATATGTAATAACTGGGATAGCAGCTAATATGGAAATTTAATATGTTTCAGATCAATGTCTTTAGTACATTTGTTTTCTTAAATACCAGAAAACTGATAGATGATAACTTGCCCAAAGTAATGTATATATTAGTAACATTATTTTTAATCAGTTAGTAGTATTTTAAATGAAGTGACTGGAAAGCCAGTATTTACTATTTGTATTTTTTTAATTCTTAATTTTAAACTAATCAATGCAATTTTTATCTATCACACATTAATTTCTCTTTTTGTGCAATAAATTATACTACTTTTCTAAGTATAGAAAAAGGAATATAAAAAAGTTTGAGAAAAGTTTCAGTTGCTTTGAACAACTAATTCTTGATTACAATAACAATGCATGATAGAAGTATGGATGCAATATATTTTACACTGTCATGTTTCAAGGTCTCCCCAAAATGTTATGTAATTTGGCTTGTTAGTTGCACTGGTCTATTTCACTTGTCCTCACAGCAAGCAAGTATTGAAATAGGAAATTATTTGAGCCAAGTAATTTCATTGGAAGTAATTCAGTTCAATAGTAGTTTTTGAGTCTCTCCAGGACAAGTCAAAATACACCTTAACTTACGAATATCCAAAGTCCTGACCTTTTGATTTTTCATAACTTTTCTTTATTGACATGAGTTATTCTTCCCGCCCTTTTCCAGTTAGTAATTTGGATTCTTTCCTGAGGAGGATTTTTCCATGCACACCACATAAAGCTATCCATCAGCTTCTTCCCATGGTTAGGTTTTTATTCATCTTACTAACACCAGTTTTTGTTGGAAACAAATCAGAAAGTTAGGAAAACTACAAATGGAAAAGATATGACATGTCAACCAGTATAACTTCCTACAAACGAGATTACTACTTATAATTTATTTTGTTTGTTTTATTATACCTGACACCATCACAAGAGCACCGTTATCCTTTAATCATAAAGTGAGAACATTTTTCTTGTTTAATGCTTAGTGTAATACTCAGTTTTATGTTTTCTCCCTTCCCAGAGTTGAAGGAAAAAATGAAGAGAAATATTTTGGCCGCATGATTCTCCTCCCATCCCTGCCCATGCCAAGCCTTTTCCTTTGAGCCCTGAACTGTTAACTCTCAGTGTACTCAGAGCCATTACTAAGCTAAAAGGGATTCTCCTCACCAGGGAAGAAAGCTATTTATCATTTACTGGAGAAGGGATAAAGAAAAAGTATCCAAATCTATTCTCTGGTTAAAAATGGCTAGCACCACGATCCTCTTAATTGCTATCTCCCTCTTCCAAACTGCCTTATCTATGACTGTCAACACTCTTACCCAATTATTCAGGCAACATTCAAGTAGTTCATACCATATGGCAAGCATTTTCCTAAGCATAGGGTTTAAAAAATTGAAATTCTGTAATTCTAACCCTTAAAGTGACGCGAAAAGAGATGGCACACCACAATTGCATACTGTATGTAAAGTGATTTAATGGAGGAACGCACAAGAAGTGGTGAAGATATAAAAAGACATTACCTCTGGAATTACAGAAAGCACTTCAGAGGAGGGATGATTGGCTCTGACTTGAAGAATGACTAGAAGGAATTCGTTAGACAAGCTGGCCAGACAAGGGGACAGAGCATGTAAAACTTGAAAGCTGTGAGTGAGCGCAGCACAGTTGGCGCACAGTTCTGAGTCATAGGATGCCTGGAAGCAAATAGTGAATTTGGAACCAAACGTCATGATATCTTTGGTTTTTATTCAGAAAAATTTGATCCAAGAGTTTGGACGGTTTAAATAACAAGAGGTATGTCAATCAAGTTTGCATTTCTAAAACTTTATCCATCTTATTGGTATAGATCTTCTGCAAAGACCTATTTAAAATGTTTAGATGGTGGTAACCATATTCTCTGGTGAAAAAGAAAGGCAGGAAAAGCACCATGGAATGGCCATGTAAGGAATTCTGAAAATCCTTGCTTCCATAAGATAATGAAAATTAACTTTTCAAAACTCTAAAAATTGACCAGAAGTCTTACAACAATACTAGGAGCATTTATTTTTGAGAAATGGATGATGTGGGAGTGATGTCAGCAAGAGGCTGTATAAAACATTCCTCATTGTATCCCCCCTTGAACAACAATTTGGCATCCATCCACAGACAGAAGTACCCTTCAGGGACCTGGGGATCCAGCACCATACACCAAGGCATCTGAGAGGACCCACCCTAGCAGTGGGTATTAGGCATACAGACTTTGTCTTGGTGCTGGACCCTGTAGTGGTATGTGAACAGGCTCCAGCTACTCTGTACCCTTCTCTGTGTTCTCTCCTAGGGAGCACTATTTTAGACAGTTATTTATGGGTAGGTGAGCTTTTAGAAGTCCAAGAGAACTTCTGGCACTTAATTGGAACAACAACAACAAAACCAAGTTTGGAACCATTCAAGAGGGTGAGAGAAATCATTTGATTTTATCAATATCACCCCATTCCAAGGTGACATAGTCCAGTGCCAAGAGAGAACCTGGCCAGAGATTTTTCCCAAGGAGGAAAGGAAGAACAGTTGAGTGAGTGCCCAGTTTTCCCAGCAGGGTGAGTGGAATGCTGCCACAGAGGGCCATTTCTCTGTCCATCCAAAGCACCGAGTGTGAGCTACAGCAGTTGGAGACAAAAAGAGCTGGGAGAATGACAGGTAGGACTCTCAGAGAGCATTAAAGGGACATGGGTCCTACCATGAACTTTATGAGGAAGCTACTTGTGAGCCACTGGGGATACCTCATCTGTAGACATCTTCATGGCTGATGGGCACCCTTGGCTCTGTGTACCTCACCCACACGTTTGTGGCCCACTCCTTGTGCATACTCCAAATGGTGGCATAAGTGAGCTTTGGTAGAGGACTCATGAGTAAAAAACTGACCTCAGTCCCCAAGTCAGGGAGGGACCACAATAAGATCAATGGCTGACTTTTCATCAGAAACAATGGAAACCAGAAAGCAATGAGATGATATTTTCAAAATTCTGAAAAAGACTTACCCAAGAATGAAGTATTTTACAAAAACACCCTTGAAAAATCAAGGAAAACTTAATTCATTTTCAGACACTAAAACTAAAAGACTGTCATTAAGCAGACCTGCTTTACAAGAAATATTAAAGGAAGTCCTTCAGGCTAAAATGAAACTAGATAATAACTTGCTTCAACGTGAAGAAGTAAAAACCCTGATAAAGGTCATTACATAAATTAATACAGATTATAGTATATCTTTTTCATAAATCTTTTGTCTGATACAAAAGACATATGTATAAGTCAGTAATTAAAAATTATGTTTATAGCTTATAGAGTTTATAATGTACAAAGATGTGATTTGTAGGATGGTAGTATCACAAAGGAGTGGAGTGGGGATGGAACTATATTGGAGCAAAACCTTTATATAATATTAAAATAAAGTAGATACTTAGCTACTTTGTTTTAGTTAAGATGTTAATTGTAATCCTAGGGCAGTCAGTCAGAGAATACATCAAAAAGTAAATAAAGTTGCTAAGTTGTATCCAACTCTTTGTGACCCTGTGGACTATAGAGTCCATGGAATTCTCCAGGCCAGAATACTGGATTGGGTAGCCTTTCTCTTCTCCGGGGGATCTTACCGACCCATAAATTAAACCGGAGTCTCCTGCACTGCAGGTGGATTCTTTACCAACCGAGCTATCAAGGATGCCCTAAAATAGTATGTTATAATGGAAAATCTCTAACACAGAAGGAAGCATGGAGAGATAGAGGAATGACAGCAAGAACAAAATAAACCACATAAGATGTATGGAAAACAAGTAGAAAACAGGCAACTACAAATGCTACTTTGTTCATAATTACATTAACTGTAGATAGGCTAAGCTTAAAATCAAAAACAGATATTTGCAGAATGGATTAAAAAAAATCCAGCTGTATGCAGTC
This sequence comes from Oreotragus oreotragus, assembly GCA_006410675.1. Lineage (NCBI taxonomy): Eukaryota > Metazoa > Chordata > Mammalia > Artiodactyla > Bovidae > Oreotragus > Oreotragus oreotragus. The sequence continues at coordinate 367,002 of SJYX01014713.1, read as the reverse complement.
AATAAGATACAGAGACATTAATTCAGAGGCAAAAATAAATTGAAAGTGCATGATGAAAAAATAAGTACCATTCAAACAGAAACTACAGGAGAACTTGAATGGTTATACTAAAATCAGACAAAATACACTTTGAGACAAAATTTGTTACTAAAGACAAGGAGAAATATTTTTTTGTTGACAAGAGTCTATTCAATCAAGATGATAAAACAGTTACGAATTTATATATCCACTTAAGAAAGAAGAACCGCCTCCAAAAATGAAGTAAACTACAGGAGAACTTGAATGGTTATACTAAAATCAGACAAAATACACTTTGAGACAAAATTTGTTACTAAAGACAAGGAGAAATATTTTTTTGTTGACAAGAGTCTATTCAATCAAGATGATAAAACAGTTACGAATTTATATATCCACTTAAGAAAGAAGAACCGCCTCCAAAAATGAAGTACACACAGACAGAATTAAAGGAGAGACATACATTTCAAAATGATACATTTGGAGCTTCCATACCCCCCTTTCAATAGTGATTTTAGTAACTAGGCAGACTATCAAAAAAGAAAGACAGTATAACCCAGTTAACATTACACACATCTGTTGATCACAGTCCAACATAACAGAATACATGTTGTTCTCTAGTGCACTTGGGACATTCTCCAGGACAGATAATATGTTAAGCCCTTAAAAAAATTTCCACAAACTTTAAAGGATTGAAACAAAATATGTTTTCTGACCACAAATGACAGGTCATTAAAGAAGAATGATGAGTTCAAATCTGATATGATCAAAATATGAAGTCATTTTTTAAGCAGAAAAAAATTATGAACATTTGATTTTATGGGAAATTAGTTTAAAAGTTTAATATTCAGTAGAAAAACTATATAATTGTATTCATAATGATAAATGGTAATTTACATAATTAGATTGACCAAATTCAAGAATTATTCTAAGCACCTCATATTCATGAATATATTTTATCTTTTGTAAAACCTATGATAGGAGAGATAACATTATTATATTTCCATTTTAAAGCTAAGGAAATTAGGATAATGAGTAATTAAAACTTGTACAACATCACACATACCATAATTTATCAATTTATCAATAAGCATTAGGGTTGCTTCCATTTAAGAGCTATTAAGAATAGAGTTGTAATTAATGTATATATACTTGTTTTTGGAACTCTGTGCTCATAATTCAGTTCTTCTGAAACTCATACATTAAAATGGGATTAAGTATGAAAAAGATTTATTGGCAGAAGTGATTATGAAGGATAAAGGGGAGAATCAGAGAAGATGGAATAGATTTCAGACCACAATTCAGATCTGATAGGAGAGGAAGGAAGGATGATTGCTAAGGAATTGTATCAAGCTGCACGCTATTCTAATAAAGCTTTGGCTGAGTTAATGTAGGCCAAATTTGTTAATGTCATAAATCATATTAGTGAAGTTGCTTTGTAGTCTATTTGCTGATATTTTCTTATCATGAAAGACATTAAATTTTATCAGTTGAATTTTTGTGTCAACTAAATGAATCGTATAGTCGTTTTCCTTTATTTTGGCTTCCCTGGTTGCTCAGCTGGTAAAGAATCTGCTTGCACTGCAGGAGACCCTGGTTTGATTCCTGGTTTGGGAAGATCCCCTGGAGAAGAGATAGTCTACCTACTCTGGTATTCTTGGGCTTCCCTTGTGGTTCAGCTGGTAAAGAATCCACCTGCAATGTGGGAGACCTGGGTTCAATCCCTGGGTTGGGAAGATCCTCTGGAGAAGGGAAAGGTTACCCACTCTAGGATACAGTCCAAGGAGTCACAAAGAATCAGACATGACTGAGTGACTTTCACTTTCACTATTAACATAGTGAATTACATCGATTTTCAAATGTTAAACCAGCCTTGTTTTCCTAAGATCGTGATCCATTTTCTGATTTTCCTGGAATATGAAAATCATTTTAAAATCTTAATCACATTGAAGTTTTAGAACAAATGAGACCATTTGTATACCATCCATTTTCCTTTTCCATGGCTATAAGGTATACAGAGATAAAGTTATGAGTTCACATCAAAACCTCTAATTCATGTGTAACAGAACAGTTTAATTAGCTTTCTCAATTGTGATATTTATGAATCCTTTCACGTGCAGTGAATAATGTACACATTGTCATTTATTTGTTTATTTACTTAAACATTTTCCCTGGACGTGAACCGTTTTTCATCCCTCTTGCTGTCACATCATGCTTGTGGCTGCCTCACCACCCCATTGAGCTGTGATCCCAAGGCACTGTCTGCCCTCTTCCACACCACTGCCCTGTTTAGCTTTCTTGGGCTCCAACACCTTACGCTAGACACCCGCTCTGTATGGACATACTTCTCACCTTGCTCAGGCTCGGACTCACCTGCCTTCTTGCATAGAAACCCTTGTTAGCCCACTTGGGCTCCAGCAACTTTTGCTGGGCTGTGCTTCTACACGCATGTCCTCCTCACCTTGCTTGGATTCTAACTGCCCACTCTCTTGGACATACTCCTTGTCCTTCTTGGGCTCTGCTGTCTCACACTAGGCTGTCCCTCTTCAAGAATACACTACTCACTCTGCTCTTTCTCTCCCTGCATTGGAACTTCTTTCTGTGCACGTATATTCCTGGTGTCTCTTCCCCTTCTTAAAGACAGCAAGTTATTTAGATGAGGGCTTCATTCCTATGACCTCATTTAGCTTTAATTACTTCATTAAAAGCCTTACCTTCAAATTGAGACCTGTTGATGACTGGGGCTTCAACATACGGATTGGGGTGGAGGACACAACTTAGTCCATAGCTTTCTATACTCTTGTCCCCCTCCGAGTTCATATTCTTCTTGTGTGCAGAATATATTCACCTCATCCTAGCAGCCTCCAAAGCATCAACTCCAAGTCCAAAGTTTTATCTAAATATCATCTAAAGTGAAAGTGAAGTCACTCAGTCGTGTCCGACTCTTTGTGATCCCATGGACTGTAGCCTACCAAGCTCCTCTGTCCATGGGATACTCCAGGCAAGAATACTGGAGTGGGTTGCCATTTCCTTCTCCAGGGAATCTTCCCTACCCAGGGATCGAACCCGGGTTTCCCGCAGTGGAGGCAGATGCTTTAACCTCTGAGCCACCAGGGAAGCAAAGTCAAGTGTAAATGAAGCTCGAGGTATGCCTCATCCTGAGGCAAAATTCCTCTCCAGGTATGAAGCTATACAACTAGAAAAGTTATGTGCTCTTAGAATTACAGTGATAGGACAGGCATAGCATAAATATTCCCATTCCAATGGGAAACTGAGAGAAACTATAAAGAAGAAAGGGATAAGAGGTCCCTTGCAAGTCTAAAAGTCCTGCTAGGCAAATTCCATTAGATCTTAGGATTTCAGAATTATCCTTTTTGACCAGATGCTCTGCCCTTTGACTCCACCACAGGGGTGACCTCTCCTTCCAGGCTGGAACGGAGCCTTGCTATCAGCGCACACAAGGCGGCAGGCCCATCCCCTTGGCTCTGACTGGTAGCCCTGCCTTCCCAGGCATGGCCTATGGCCTTGCCCTTGCAGCCCCAGGCAGGAACAGCCTGGCCTACTAAAACCAAAAAGGCAGCCTCAGCTTCTGTAACCTAGAGGAGACAGCCATGCCCACTCCAGGCCTTTGCACTCTGGGTCTGTGGTGGCAGTGAACTAATTACAAATCAGTCCTTAACAGGTATATACCTAGGAGAGGAATTACTGGATCATATGGTAACTCTGTGTTTAACTTTTTGGGAAATTGCTAGACCCTTTTTCCAAAGTGGTAGAACTATTGTATATCCTTAGCACTGAATGAGGATTCTAATTTCTCCCCATCTTCTGCAATCCTTGTTACTGTCTGGAGCTTGTCATTTTAAAGGAGCCCTTGAGCACACTCACTGCCATCATAGTTTTAACCACAAGCCTCCCTAACATTCTTTTCCTCTGCCCTTTGCTGACTTGTTTTCCTATCTCTATCGTTCTTTCTCAACAAGCTTATGCCAGCAGACTCCCAGAAAGCAAAACATGAAAAGGACCTTATGAAGCTATTTAAGGCTTTTATTTATTTATTTATTTAAACTTTGGTTCTGGTAGTATGACATTTGCCATCACTTAGTTACTATGGTTTTGCAAGGCAAGCTCTCCGAAGCTGGTTAGTTTTGCTGACTCTCTGTACAGTTTTCATCCAGACAGTTTCTGATTGCCTAGAATTTAGCTAAGTGAGCCTCAGGCAAGGACTGTCTAATGTCAGACCATGTAGGTACACATTAGAGAAAAGTACATTAAAAAAAAATCAATATAACTAATTGATATAATAGCATAAATTAGGTAATTGCTCAGTAATTTGTGCTGTTTATGTAGCAAATTAGCCCATAGTTTTAAAACAAATTTATGCCCTTGTAATAACCTTTTCACAGGCACCAATATGGGCCACATCTAAATACCAAGGGAAAAATAAATGAGGTAGAATAAATATTTTTTATTCAGTTAACTGTGAATTTTCTTAATAGCCCAAGTAAAACTGGTGCTTCTGGTGTCCAGCTGTGTAGTCCTTGTCTGTAATTTTTTAACGGTGGTGTTTTGGTTCACAGTGGTCACATAAGCCTGGGATATCCTTTTTTTAGCTTTCAGTTGAGGAGTATCAGTATCAGACTGGAATCACATCATGAAGGATTGTTGGCTGATTCACTAGAACCGCCGTTATGATACTTCTTCAACTCATACAGTGCGTTTACTGTGAAGTCAGAGCTTCAGCGATTTTCTGAATACAGATTTTTCTATGGTAACAGAGAATATCTTGTCATTTTATAATTTATTAGACTGAAGTAAGACCCAAGTGAAGAGAAAGTCAGCGGAGGCTCACAATAGGAGGAACAAATTCCAGGCCACAACTAAAGACATAAATGCCTAAAATTACTCTCTTTATCTCTAAGGCAGGTGTTTCAAAACTGGATGGGTCCCAGATTTTTTTTTTTTTCTTTTTGGTTATTGTTTTTCTAGAAGTTGAAAAGGATGTTAAAGATAAGGCAGGTGTTAAGATAAAATTCCTCACTAGGAATGACTCATCAACAGCCAATCAGGGATTCTGTATGTGAACATGATCAGGGGGTTGGCCTGGTCATGGCTATGAAAACTCCCTTCAGTCCAGGAGAAAACAATATTTTTAAACAAAAGTTTGAAATAATTCCCACTTAAGGAAGGAGAAATCTCCATAGCCACTTGATAACACCATTTAGATAGCAAAGAAACTGTTACTTTGTCCCTATAAAGTTAGCCGCTCTGATTTCAACCTTGCCTTTTACATTAATGTGTATTCTATCTTTAATATTTAAAATTTTATAGGATGATAAATCTCTTACTACATCTAAATTGAGCTTATAAAAATGAATTATTAAAATATGTTAATGAATGATCATTAGCAAAAAGAAACAACCATAGAAAGTTTAAGGTGTTCAAAGCCAATGTCTTCCAGAGCTACACCAAGTATTTTTTTTCTAGGAAGAAAATGGATTAACAAATAGTACCAAGAAAGAGTTTATTGGCCCCTTTTGTCATTTACCTCCCTTGGGAATTAGGGCAAGGAACAGTTGCCCTTGTTAACCTGTGAACATTTTTCACTCCCATAGGTCACTGACTCTGGCTCAGGGGTCCAATTTTCCTTTCATTCATTAACTACATTGGGAAGCAGAGTTCCTAACCCTTTCCAGTCTAAATGTGGAACAATCACATCCCCTCACAATCAACTGCCAGTGTGCCGGGACCTTTACGTTTCACTGTGCTCTTGCAGTGACGCAAGTTTTTAACAATTGAAGGATATTAACTCAAAAACTTGTTTTCTAATTGGAGGAGCTCAAGGGATTTCAAATAAATGAGCTTGTATAAACTGGAAGCTTGTACATGTGCCTTTCCAATTATTTTTGTTCAAATTGGGGGAGAGGGCATTGCTAATCTCAGAAAGCAGATTTAAGAAATTATTTTAGCTATGAAACCAACTCAGGATAACAAAACTGAGCAGCTGTGAATTGTTTGGATAGCTGAGAAGACATAAATTTATCTTTTATCTTAGTAAAGATATCATATATTCAAAATAATGTAACTTAATTATTTAAATTTGTGCATTTTTGTTGATCCTCTAGATTATTTCCTATTATTAGACCCATTGGAAAGAAGAAAAACAAGTGCCTGTCTAGTGGAATTTTAGACTTTTACCAGACCTTTTTCACCTTCCTCTCACTTGCATAACTTAATTGTGAATTTAGAAACCACATAGTATCCATTTGTAACAATTATTGTCTTCCTTAATAAAAGAGAGGCTAAGAAATCTATATTGTTGGCAGTGTGAGGGACTATGTTCCCACACTGTTTGAATTAAATACATTGCTTTCTGGAGACTGATGGGAATGCATTTAACAGAGCTTTCTAGGAACCTTCAAACTGTATGCTAGCATGATGAGTTAAAGAAATTTGGTTTGGAAGTATGACGGGGAAATCCTCTGTGTTCTTTGTCATTTCCTACTCCCTGCTACACAAGTGAGTAAGAGAGAGAGAATGGGACATGGGGTGGGATGGTGATTCTAATGGTGAATTAAGCTTTTATTCAGATAATATTAGATATTTCTTGAACAAGATTTAAGCACGTAAAATCTATACTTGATCTTCACAAGGGAAGATATTCTTTAATATTTGATCATTCAGGTATAACATATAAAATGGTGTATTAATATATGAATATATTACAAAATTCAACATTAAGAACTTGCCAATTTTCACACATACACACACAAACACTCATGCACAAACACCATATCTCCTATGGTAAAAGTGTCTTACCCTTAAATAAGACTTTTTTCAGTCACCTCCTGGAATTGAGGCACTTACTGGGTCAGTTGATAAAGAATGCACATTTGGGGGTTGAATTGAAATAATTTATAATTCATTTAGCTTTTTAAAGGTTTTTTTTTTTTTTTAAATTACAGAAGTAGTTCGTAAAGACATATCTCTTATAAAAGATTCACACTATACACAAGACATGTGGGCAACCAGTTCTGAAAAATAGATTACCAGTAGTAGAATTTTTGGAAAAGAGGATATCTATTTTTCACTCTTTTATTTTTTCTACATCTATTTTGTAATATACTACAGATTACCAATTTATAATTTCACCAAGTATATGTGAGAGTGCCTGCTTTTTATAACTATATTGATTCAATATTATCCATTACATTGTTTTCAGTATTATGGACAAAAATATTTTTATTCCTTTTTTGATTTGCTTTTCTCTAAGTGAAGTTGAGCTTCTTTCAGTTTATTATTGATTATATATTACTTTTAATTTCTTTTTTTGTATACTTGTGTTCTTTAGATTGTTTATATTTTCCATTTACTTTTATCAGAGCTCATTATATAGTCTCAACTTGAGATAGTTGCATTAAATGGTTTATTTGTTCAACATATATTTACTAAGGGCATTTACTATAACTTGTCAGTCACTGTTTTATATCTTAGGAAAGCAGTAATAAACAAGACAATCCAGTAAGGGAAGACAGATTTAAGAATAAACAAACAAATGGATACATAAGATAATTACTGTGAAGAAAATAGATTATAAAAGAAAATTATACCAGAAACTCTCATTGCTAGTGGCAACAGAAAATGGGACAGCCACTTTTAAGATAGTCTGGCAGCTTTTTACAAAACTAAACATACTCTTACCAATGTGATTCCACAATAATGATCTTTGATATATACAAAAATTAATTGAAATTGCATGTCCACACAAAAGGATGGATGTTTATAGCAACTTTATTCATAATTTCCAGAACTTAGAAGCAATCAAGATGTCCTTAATTGGTGAATGAATACATAAATTATGATACGTTCGGAAAGTGGAATATTATTCAGTGCAAAAAAGAAATGAATTATCAAGCCATAGGAAGACATGGAGGAAATTTCAATTTATATTATTAAATGAAAGAAGCTGAAAAGCGTACATCCTGTATCATTACAACTATATGACATAATAGAAAAGACAAAACTATAGTGTTAAAAAGATCACTGGTTGTCAGGAGCTGTGTGGGTGGGGAGGAGGGGTGGGGATGACTAGGGAGGACACAGCCTATTTGGGGGCTAGTGGAACTATTCTGTCTGATACCATAATGGTGGAAACTTGTCATTACACATTTGTCAAAACCTAGTGTACAACATCAAGGATAAACCATAATGTAAAATCTGGACTTTGGGTGACAGTGATGTCATCATAAGTTTTACCATTGTAATGACTGTGCCACCACTCAGGTGTGGGATGTTGATAGTAAGAAAGGCTGTGCCTATGTAGGGACAGAGGGTATATGGAAACTCTATACTTAGAGCTCAGTTTTGCCGTGAACCAAATCTACTCTAAAATAATAGTCTATTATAACAAAGTATAATAGGTTATATATTTATATAGATTTTATATGTGATATATATAATAAATTTATATTATAAAAATCACATTTATATACATTTATATAATATATATAAATTATATACAAATTATAACAGGTTTTATATTTCTTCTATTTTATTTGTAATTTTGCGTTATTATATACACTAAATACTATGAGGTAAGAGTACCCTGGTGGCTCAGACGGTAAAGAGTATGCCTGTAACGCGGAATCCCTGGGTCAGGAAGATCTCCTGGAGAAGGAAATGACAACTCACTCCAGTATTCTTGCCTGGAAAATCCCATGGATGGAAGAGCCTGGCAGGCTACAATCCGTGGAGTCACAAAAAGTCAGACACGATTGAGCGATTTCACTTTCACTTTTTCACCTTCAAGTTCTAACTTAAATTTGTTAAATGGATGAGTTTCCACATGTTTAGTTTCATAATGATTTGGAGAGCTTTTGAAGTCTCCACATGGGTCAGTATATGGACTCTGTACTATCCCATTACTTATATGTTCATACTTATGACAATGCCAAGTAGTTTTCATTACTTTGACTTTATATTTCAACATCAGGATGCATATGGTATAGGTCAAGGATGTGGACTCTAGAATGAGACCTGCTGCTGCTGCTGCTGCTAAGTCGCTTCAGTCGTGTCCGATCTTTTGTGACCCCATGGACGGCAGCCCATCAGGCTCCTCCATCCATGGGATTTTCCAGGCAAGAGTACTGGAGTCGGGTGCCATTGCCTTCTCCGAGAATGAGACCACACAGTTACTAATGGTATATGTAATTGGGGCAATATACTTAGTCATCTAGTGTCTAAAATAATGCATCTATCAAATTAAGATATATTAGGAGTTTTAATTATATTCAATTGTATACATATAAAGCTTTTAGACAAATGCCTGACATAGAAGCGACATTTATTACAGTGTTTACTGCTTCTGTGGTTGTAGCTCTTATGTGATAGCACAAGGATTCCCCTTTATTGTTCTTAGTTTTCAATAAACGTTTGTTCTTTTAATTGAAGTTAATTTTAATTTGAAGTTAAGTTTTAATTTGAAGTTCTGTATTCAGTACGATTTTGGAAAAAAAAACCTTGTTGATCATAAAAAAGATAAAATCTGCTCTCTTGATTTCTTTCATAACAGGTAACAATTGAATGTGTATGTTAACTTGTATTGAATGAGTGTTTTAAATTTATATCGAATGAATGTTGTCACTGTATTGTATCTTTCCCTACTGAAATAGTGAATTTCTTCACTATTATTTAGCTATTTATGGCCATTGGTAAATTTTTCTCCATATAGTGATGACCCTTTTTGTGTTTATTGTAAGACTGTTATTATTTTGTTGTTGTTTATGGAAGCCACTCTCCTCTCATTCTCTCTCTCCTTAGTTTCTGACTTTTAATTTTTGGTCTAAAGGAAAATAAATAATTGATATTGATATTATGTAAGTTCACCTTTTCAGCTTNTATGGTCCATGGCGTCGCAAAGACTCGGATGCACGAATGAAGCAACTTAGCATGCACGTGAAGCTGCAACAGCTCTACTTGCATCACTCCACTTCCTCTGGACTTCCATTCACTCTTTCAGCTATCCTGTCTGGCAAGAGCTCTATCATGTATTCCATTGTTACAAAATATGTGAGAAGGAGTAGTTAATTAAAGGAGACCGATCCATATTCAGGGGCAGTAATTGATCAAAGTACATCCGTCAGAAACTTTAGATCCAACTTTGCCTCCCATATGACCCACAACTCCTACCACCTCTTTTTTCTCCAGTGTGTGCAAAGAAAGGCCTGATTTGTCACATGGGAAGGTTACTGAATCCTTCTTCTAAAATGTTCTTATGCGAGATTTTTATATTCTCTGAAGTTTGATATTTCCTGCATTTTCATTAATTCTAATGGCTGAGAAATCATCACCTAGTGAAATTTGAAAAATCAAAGTAGTCAATTGCCTCTCTTAAATACCAGCTTTAAAACACTTACGGAGCCTGGCAAGCTAATTGGCTTTTCTATATGCCCCTTCTTATAGAACAGCAGCCACCAAATACTAGGAAGACTTCCAGAAGAATTTCATCAACTGATGAGCAGATTATTCAGATATCTATAATGACATATTCAGACTCAAGTACATAAGCACTTTCTTGGAATGACTGTAATGGAAGAGTACGTTAAAACTGACAACAGTTATACAATTTACAATAAGCGTACCACAGTATTATGTTGACTGGTTAATGGTACTTTATATTTTCAGTGTGTGTGTGTGTGTGTGTGTGTATGCTCAGTCACTCAATCACGTCACACTTTGGGATGCCAGGGACTGTAGCCTGCCAGGCTCCTCTGTCCATGGACTTTTCCAGGCAAGAGTACTGGAATGGGTTGCCATGCCCTCCTCCATGGTTATCTTCCCAACCCACAGACTGAACCCGTGTCTCTTGTGTCTTCTGCACTGGCAGGAGGATTCATTGGGAAGCCCAGTATTTTGACTAAAAAATTTATGAATGTGTTAGTTAAACATATAACAAATGTCACTAGTACTGAAACATCTTTATGTTAACCATGCTATGACAGATCACATTGTTTTACTTTGATCCTGTTAAAGAAAACTAAGCTCAGAATTTTACTGCTTGGCCTCACGTTGTTTATTGTTGTTAATAACTGAAGTAAAGAAGAAACTGTTCGTCATTCTGAGCTTCATTTGGTACATTATTTTGAACATAAAGACATAGCTAGACAATGAAATACATTCACACTGGCTTATTTGCTATCAAATCTTTCCTGTGCTAATATTAGTAAAATACATAATAATTTCCATGTGAAGTCACTGTGCTGCTGCTGCTAAGTCAGTTGTGTCTGACTCTGTGTGACCCCATAGACTGCAGCCCACCAGGCTCCCCCGTCCCTGGGATTCTCCAGGCAAGAACACTGGAGTGGGCTGTCATTTCCTTCTCCAATGCATGAAAGTGAAAAGTGAAAGGGAAGTTGCTCAGTCGTGTCCAACTCTTTGCGACCCCATGGGCTGCAGCCCACCAGGCTCCTCCGTCCATAGAATTTTCCAGGCAAGAGTACTGAAGTGGGGTGCCATTGCCTTCTCCATGAAGTTACTATAGCATTCTTTTAAAAATATGATTCCAACACTTAATAACAAAACTTATTTTGGATTTAAACTAGCAAGCTAAAAGAATGAAAAATCCTTGCATTAGCTACAAGCTCAATGCCAAAAATACAGTAAAATGATAGATTCTTTCTTAAGTGAATATCATGAACTAATACAAAGTAATTGACCTTTTCAGATGTTAGTTTTGTTCATTTTTCATAAATTCATAAACACTGTTAAATAGGTTAACAGTTCGTTCTGTAGCCTTCCTCTGGTCTCAGGACACCTAATCTTTGGACAATTCTGCTTTTAACTCAATTAACTATTAGCAGATTATCTCTAGTGAATCTAAGATAAATGGAAATTAGTTAGGCCAAGAGCTACCAAGCACTTGTTACCAAGTAATATGTGGAAGCTACTGATGATGGTCACAGATGCTCCAGAGAATAGGAAGAAATAGGAGAGTCACATACTTCCGAAGGGGCTGAGTGACTAAGCAGGTATAAAACATGACAGGTCTCCGGGATGATGGCTTAGTTTCATCCTTCGTGAACAACACAGACTGCATGCACGACACAAACCTGAAATATTAGGAAACTGAAAACTGTGCCTGGGAGTTCTATGCTATTGCTTTCATGCTATATTTTTTCTTGTAATATGTTCCTTCTTAAAGCTAAGCCAACTTGGTGTTGGGTGAAGTTGACTGTATATCTTGACTCTGGTTGCCAATCCAAATTCAAGACTAATCTGAGACCAGTATATGGTATTTAAATCATTACTAATAGCACTCCTGTATCCTTCCCTCAGCTAGGTTTAGGTTCATCTTTTTAAACGAAAGTTTGGTTTTTTAGGCTATGGTGTGGCCCAGGCGTCCTTTAAAAGCTAGAGAGAAAAAGCTTCTATGGAAAATTTTAGGTAATTATTATCCCATATTGGTAAAAGCTTCATCTAGGCACTTGCTGGAATTATAGAGGGAGCCTAAGAAGAAAATGTGAACTTGAGCCCTCTGTGGAAAGAACCTGAAAGCAAGGAAGATCTGAACGAGTTCAAATGTAGATAATGTAGGATGCGCCAATACTTACATGGAGTTCACCCAAAGTTGTTACTGTTGCTTAGTCGCTTGGTCACACCACTCTTTGTGACCCCCTGGACTGTATCCCACCAGGCTCGTCTGTTCATGGGGTTTTTCAGGCAGTCATACTGGGGTTAGTTGCCATTTCCTTCTCCAGGGGGTCTGTCCAGCCCAGGGATTCGGCTCGAATACTCTGCATTGGCAAGTGGATTCTTTGCCACCGAGCCACCAGAGGCGCCTTTATCTAAAGCAGACTTCGGTAAAAAACTGGGACAGAGCAAGATCAAGCTCTGTTCCAGGTGAGTCTCTTAGTTTAACAAGCCAGGCCTTTCTTAAGAATGGTCTAGTGGACCAAGGCAGCTAAGAGGCCTTCAAAGAGAGGCTTTCATAGGCTACGCCTTCCTGGAATTATCTCTTACCAAAGAGCCTGGATATTTTAATCATAAAAGCAAACTGTTAAGATCAATTGTTTTCAAGTAACAAAAGACTTTAATGCAATTTTTATAGTGCAATGGCTCTCATATGTTAGTACAGGCGAATGGTTTTTATTATAAGACATAATTGGTTTCTGAAATTAATAAATACATAATTTGGAGTATTTTCTATCTTTTGAATATATGAAATAAATGATCTCTTTTACTAGACTTAGCATTTTACATCTTTTGGGTGATCAAAGAGCACAGAGATATTTTCTTGAAAACACAGACTTAAGAACCATGAATTCCAGTACATTTTTGCAACTTTTTAAATTGAAATGGGAATCTCTTTCTCCAGTTTCTTTCTTTCAACTCATGCCCCAACTAAATTCAATGAATAATTAATGAATGGCAATGATGTGCTCTATACTCTGCTCATAGGAGTACTATCAACAGTAAGAGCAAAATTCCTGGTTTCCATCAGGGACGTAAAATTGTGTTAGAGAGAAAACATAAGTACAAGCTAAACAGACAACAGTATAAAACTTATGCCAAAGGGAGTCCAAATAAACACAGACAATATACTATTACTCCAGGTAATACTAGAGAATTTTTTTTGCAGAACAACCAAGGTGCCACAGGATAGGAAGGAGATAGAAAAAAGATTTTAAAAAGAAAAAAAATATATATAACTTAGTAAACTTTGCAACAATATCTGAATAGATTCTGCTAAGCACTAGCAAGAGTTAATTTAAAAAGCAATGTGACATCTCTACTCTGCTGGGTAATATCTTCAGAGCAGAACCTGATATTCATGTTTGTAACTTGTCTTTGTGCTCACAAGTGCCACACTCGATGCTTATTAACACACTGAGTATATAACTCTTATCAGTTATCCCTTCATATCTGCAGGGAGGCTGGCTTCAGTACAACCCCCTGCCACTACCCTACATATGCCAAAATCTACAGATGCTCAAGTTCCTTACATAACATAATATAATATCTTCATGTAACCTATATGCATCTCCCTGCATATTTAAATCATCTCTACATAATTTATAATACCCATCACAATGTCGATGTTATATAATAAACAGTTGCACGTGTGTGGTAAACTCAAGTTTTGCAGTCTGGAGCTTTCTGGATTTTTTTTTTTCTGAATATTTTTGATCTGCAATTGAATCTGTGGATATAGAACCTATAGATACAGAGCACCAACTATGCTTTCTCACAGTTCTGTGATGTTGCAACTCTGTCATCTTCATTTTACATAGGAAGAAACTCAGGCTAACTTGCTTATAGTTGGGAGTCAGAAAAGTAGTAAACTTGATCTTCTCAATCTAACTCATAAACCTGTAATCCAAATTTTAAAATATATTTTAAAAATATTGGAATACTTCTTACTGTAACAACGTAGGTTTTGTCTGACGAAGGCAGCTGCTAAGGCTAACTGTTGAAAAAAGGCTGAATCAAATGTAAAATGTGAAAACACAAATGTAAAACACAGCCAACAGAGGAACCGGCAAACAAACAAGGGGACTAGGAGAGAACGGAAATGCATCCAAGTAAGATATATGTTTGCCACTGCTATTTTCCCCGTGGGACAACTGGTGATTCAAAGCACTGCACAAAGAGGCAGAAAATAACAGGTTAAAGATTTTGGCAATCAACTTAGGTTGCATGCATGAATGCTCAGTTGCCCAGTCATGTCTGACTCTTTGCGACCCCATGGACTATAGCCCGCCAGGCTTCTCTGTCCACGGGATTTTCCCGGCAAGAATACTTAGGGTAAGGAGATAAAAATTTGGAATTCTAGACCACCAAGGCAGCCAAAATTCAAGATTCCAAGATCTGAGATAATAAAGAGAATCACAAAGAAATGAGCCTAACAGTCTCTGTACTATTTCCCTTAAGGGAATTCCTAGCTCCTAAGCTACTCCTGTGTGGGCCATATTAAAAAAAAAAAAAAAGACATTTAGAAAGCAGATGATAAGGAGTTAAAAAAATGAAACAGATTTTGTCAAACTCTCAATGTTACAGAGAGAAAAAATTACTTTACTGCCCTCTAAGGAAAAGAGGCCCTCATAAACTGAGGACCTAGTAATAGATCCTTCCTGGGTTTAAGAGCACAGCAGAAGTAAACCAGCTTTCAAACACACTGAAAACTAAATAAAAATTATTTAAAAATTTTAGCTGAAACAAATTAACCCACTCATATTCTAATTTTTGCTGGATAAAAATTAAATCTTTGGTAAGAAAAGACTCCATAATATTTTTTAGGCAAAGTTTAGTATGTAATAAAAAATTACCAGGTATCCCAGAGATAGAACCAGATGACTAAAAATCAGGAGAAAAAAAATCAGATGAGAGAAACAAATGCATAAGTGACCTAGAGACTGTACCTAACCACACACAAATTTTAAAAGAATTATGATTACTATGATCAAGAAAAAAATAGGCACAAAATGAAGAACTTCAATATAAATATAGAATTTATAAAAAGAATTAAATGGAAATTCTACAACTAAGAAAATGCAACAACAGAAATTAGGTATTAAATATTATGAGCTCCAAGCAGGATATATACAATAAAAACCACTTCTCTCAATGAGCTAGAAAAACTGTTTAACACCAAAATCTGAGATTATTTTAAAAGCAGCCAGGAAAAAACCATGACTTTCAAGGTATAATAGCAGACTTACAGTCAGACTTTGCAGCAGACAAAAAATAGTGAAATTATATTTTTAAAGATTTTAAAGCAATCATTAACAACCTACAAGTCTACAAAAGTAGCAAAAGCTAGCTTCACAAATGAAGGGAAAATACATATAATTTTCAGACCAAAAAATGCAACGCCAATAAATTGGCATTAAAATAAACGTTAAAAGGATTTTTCTGGCAGAAGGAAAATGATCCAAGACTAAATCATGGTCATGCAAGAAGGACTGAAAAATAATAGAAAGGGTAAATATAAGTGAATATTGTCTGTAGAAAGCAATGGCAACAATATCTTACACAGTGTAAAATATATATATATATACATACATTCTATACATATGTCTATGTATATATACATATATATGTATATATATACACAGATTTAAAATGTTACCAAAGTAGAAATAAAGGGAGATAGTTAAACAGGTTAAAATAAACAAGATCCTTGTATTTCTGGAAAGTGGCAAATGCATTACTTTGAAAAAGAAGCTAATAAATCAACGACAATGAAATAGTTTTTTACCATAAAATAGTAAGCATCTAAAATTAGATAGATTTAAGCTTCTATGCTGGGAGTAAGAAGCTATATTAGATAATTTCTGTGTTCTCTTCTATTGCTAACACTAGATAATTCTATTAGTGTTATAAGCCATCATTACTATAAGAAATTATAAAGAGGAGAGTTAAAATATAAGGCATATATGAGATATATGGAAGAATCCTACCTCCAAATAGTACAAAAATGTTAGAATGATTTTTTTATAAGTTAATATACAGAAATGGGTCATTTGGATATAATTTATCATGAATATGGTGTGTGTCTGCACATGTGCGCACACTGAAAAAACTGTATGAACAAACTAAAATAACTTATGTTCAAATTGATATATTTGGTAGAGTAAGGATAAGTTTCAAAAGAGATATAATTCTTTTCAGTTGAAGTGGGTTCTTTTGATGGTTTTTTTGAGATGGACATATGAAAATTCAGTTTTCCCTTGGTGAATGGTTAGCAGTGAAGTAAAATTGTATATATTTTATCTCAGGGGAATAGGTGGGTTTGACATCTGGAGGGAAGAAGTTAGAGCTCATCACTTGGGTAGAGTAGGAGGAAATGAAAACTCAGAGGAGGGTCAGAATATCTTTAAGAAGGAGGAGGATTTTGGCTAGGGACTAGATAAAGTTCCAGATGAACTTATTAGTGGTCAAATGTTACAGAATAATGAAATATGTATGGGGGGGAAGTTCACTTCAGTAATTCATTGTGTGGAGCAAAAGTTTTCTAATAATCTAGAAAACCATGTTTATGTTTCCTAAAATATTGTACTCAGGATGAAACTAATGAAACGAAAATAATGCCTGCCTGACCCGATGATACAGGCTATGCAGGGCATGACTCAAACATACCATGCATAATATAGAAACCCTACACTGGTGGGTTAGAAATTAGTTTTTCTATAAATTAGGAGGATTTCTACAAAAACAGAAAGCAGGCAGAATCAGGTTGAGAGGGAAGCTATTGCTTAGTATGGTATAAAACACTTACAGACAAGCTGTCATGGAAGACAGTAAAGTAACTGAATGTTAAGAAGCAGAATGATAACCACTGTTATCTAATGAACCACTATTCAGATAACTAACTGTAAACTGTAATTCATGCAAATTAGCTTCCCTCTATCTCCCGATTTGGTTACTCCAGAGGAAGCAAAGGTATCTGAACAATATTTTTAAAAGGAGACGGAGCCCCACATTCAGAGGACAAACTACAATTACACTTCATACTGGTACATAGATTTATTTTTATTCATTGATCATACAAATTCATACAATCAGAAATAGTTCTAATAAAATTTGAACAAGTATTATCAAATAAAACATCAGTTTACAATAATGAACTAACAAATGTATGAAGAAAAACCAATAATCAGTAACGTAAAAGAAAATTTCCTCCATAAAATTTGGCATATTACACTTAAATGTACATACAACAAAATCCTAACATGAATGGATGAAGAAAGAACTGCACCTGTCTCTTATACACATCTTGGGATTCGCCAGGCAAGAACACTGGAGTGGGTTGTCATTTCCTTCTCCAA